>JAQGCC010001857.1:0-21039 GCA_034698905.1 Xestoiulus laeticollis | reverse complement strand
AAGTCGTGGCAACGAAATCAACACTTTGTGGACGACTGGCGACTAGCGATATTTCTGACGTCATATCGCGGTCGCCATTCGCTCCAGTCGCGCCAACGAACCCCTACATTTAGGAAGTCCCAGAGACGTCCCACGGACCATTTTGATGTGACGTCCAAAGGACGTCCCAGGGACATCATTGGGACTGTACATTATGACGTCATTTTTTTGAGATTTTGAGGACGTCCCTGGGACCAAATGATGGGATGTCATTTGGTCCCAATTTGCTACCTGGGCCGTAAGGTTTTGTTTTATTTGCCACTGTACGTTCTTGGGTACGGCGAAACTGCAACCATCGGAAAAAATAGGGCAAAAGAATACAGCCAACGGCAACAAAGAAATCAATTAACTAAAGCTTTAAAATATCTGTGTTACAAATGCGATACAAATTACACGATAATGTAGATTATATTAAAAACATTACTGTACGTCAATACAGTAGCTTGTACATGAAGTCGTGGCAACACTTTGGGGACGACCGGCGACTAGCGATATTTCTGATGTCATGTCGCGGTCGCCAGTCGCTACACTGCTACAGTCGCAACAGCGAAATCCCACCTTAAGACCAATGGAATTTTTGACCAGGGAGGGGAATTGGGCCCCCCTCACTCATCCCAGCCTGGATCGGCTGAATTTAATGCTCTGATTTGACCTTTCTGAAAAGTTTGAGAAATGATATTCAGCTAACTTACAATTGGAGAGTTCATTTACTTCATTATCAAGTTAATAAGTAGCCAATTCATATATTATAGGAGGCAAGGAAGAGGAGGGGAGCAAGCTCATACAAGTTCACAGTTGCAAGCACGTACAAAACAGCAACAGCCAAGAAGACAAAGTAACCCGAATCTTTATAAAATGTCGTGCTCGATCACTTACCTGATCTTTCGCAGTCAGCAACTTAGGATCATCCCTTAATTTGCGTTCCATTAATCCAACTTTTCCCTCGTATGCCAACTTGCAGATATCCAAGTCCGACATTTTGGATTTTGAGCGCGGATCGAGTTTCTGCTAAAACCAGGCATGGTATTGCTAGCTTTTAAAAGAAGTCGAAATTAATAAAAATCCTGCAACTTGCTATAAATCTTTATATTTCACTTTACAGGCGACTATTTATACTGTTTTTGTATGAAATTCTAATATATTTCTTTTGATAACTCTATATGAAGACAAAACATCAAAACTATTTTCGTAACCATATTCGAATCGGGTTTTAAGTTCAGCACAGCTTCCAGTTTCGCAAAGATTCGAGTCATCGTGATCTGGAATTGTGATCTTCTGTCTATAATTGCTGTTTATTTGTGTTAATTAATCTGCCAAAATGCCGGTGGACAGCGTTGTTACCGACAGCGGTCGAATAGTGAAAATGGAGGTGGATTACAGTACGACGTGCGACGAAAAAATACCCCAGTGCGAAGCTTTGGCAAAGGTAGGCCTGCTGTCACCTGTATATGGTCATCTTATGACTTGCTGAAATTTGAAGAAACCTCTTCAAAAATATGTACATTTTCGTTGTTATTTCCAGGAAGGAAAGCTGACAGAAGCCCTGGATATTCTGCTGTCTCTTGAGAAGCAGGCCAGAACGGTACTAAATGATTTACTAAAGTTTAATGACCCTTGTCCCTGATTACCATGAACGTATTACCCCATTGGCATGGTGACCGAATGCTTTCGGACAATACAAACTCATCAAATATTTAGTAATAGATGCCCAACTTATTTTAGGTTTGGTTAGGCAAAATTAAGTTAGATTACTAAATCGCACATTTCTTCAAGCTTAGCCTAAATATATAGCTTAGGACATTGAGAAGGGTACTAGGCTATCCCCATCACAATTGCCCACTTGTAAACATTAACAGGCTTCACACGCAGTGCTGGTATGGACAAGCAGATCCCATCATCTTGTGGGCAGGTCTTCCCTTAATACGATCAAGCAGCCTGCTGTCTACCCTCTACATTCCATGGCTTAATTCTGCTGTAATTATATAAAATGTGTGTAAAACTGTGGTCAAGACTGTCATATGGTCTTTTGCACATGTAATGCATTGCTTTTCCTAACATCGCGGCTAAGATATCTTTGGGATATTAAACAATAGGGAAATGCGCTGCATTAGAATCCTGTTAGCACTATCGACGTCATGTGTTGTTAACGGTCTACAATAGCGTTAAGTTTTTATAGTGCGTCGCAATCTCCCTAATAAGAAACATTGGTTGGACAACCCTGCTCTAAAACGTTTATGATCGAGTCATGACTACGATTCATCTAAAGTCAAGTTTTCCTAGCTGCGCATTTTTTGCGTTGCGTAGGGCGCAAGACTACACGAGACGTCGCGAGACTGCATTTCAATGGAGGTCTCGTGCCCTACGCAACGCAAAAAATGCGATTTTTAGGAAAATGTGTAGCTAAAAAAATCCACCTTTAAAGAAAGCAATATAAAAACGCTATGACTTCAAAATGTGTACAAGTGTGTAGCAATTCTTTGCTACTTTATGCACAACACTGGACAAATTCTTGTATCCCAGCTGCAGCTAGCGTTAAAAAATCATATCAAGATGGTGGACCAGTTCTCGCTTCTTTCGTGCTAGCCTTTTACTTATTCAAAGTAATTTGGTTTATCCTGCAGGGGGCCGATGCCCACTCTACGAGCCGCATCCTAGTCACCATCGTCCAGTTGTGTTTTCAGGCAAAGAACTACAATGCGTTGTACGAAAACATCATCCTGCTTTCCAAGCGAAGAAGCCAGATCAAGATGGCTGTCACGAAAATGGTACAGGAGTGTTACAAGTACGTAGAACAGATGCCCGACAAGGCCAGCACCATGAAGTTGATCGAAACGCTGCAAACGGTGACCGCCGGAAAGATTTACGTGGAAATCGAGCGGGCTCGTCTCACCCACAAGCAGGCTCTGATGAAGGAGGAGGAAGGCAACATCACGGAGGCTGCTACCATTCTTCAGGAGCTGCAGGTTAGTTTCTTCACGTAGAATTTTTCTCGCCAAGTTTGAAACTGTTATAAAACCTTTCATCTGTTCTCAGGTGGAGACTTTTGGCTCGATGGAAAAGAAGGAAAAGGTCGAGCTTATCCTCGAGCAAATGAGACTTTGCCTGGCTCGCAAGGACTATATCCGAACGCAGATCATCAGCAAAAAAATCAACACCAAATATTTCGAAGACGAAACCACCGAGGCAAGCTTACCTAATTTTCATTGACAAACATGGCAGTTACGTCATGAGTATTTCTATAAAGAATGTGTAATGCCGTCCAATGAATGTGTTATTTTTTCGGGCAGGAACTTAAGCTGAAATACTATAAACTGATGATCGAACTGGATCAGCACGACGGCTCTTACCTGGCCATCAGCAAGCACTATAGGGCAATCTACAACACGCCGTCCATTCAAGCCGATCCGGAAAAAGGACAACAGGTGTTGAAGTGCGTCGTTTTGTACCTGATCCTCGCCCCCTTCGACAATGAGCAGTCTGACCTAGTGCACAGAGTGAAGGATGAGAAAAAACTGGAAGATATCCAGAGATACAAGTAATAACAGTTTTGGCAATGTAAGTGCACAATTTTTAAGAATGTCGCTTGACACACAAACATTATATTTCTAGGGAGCTCCTGCAACTGTTCGTCACAATGGAGCTGATCAAGTGGTCGGCTCTGTGCGAAAACTACGAGGCCGAACTGCGTCAGCCCGTGCAAAGCAATGCAGCCAGCGAGGTGTTCACGCCAAGCACCGAGGACGGTAATAAACGCTGGAAGGATCTCAAGAATCGCGTTGTCGAACATGTAAGTTAACCAGACAACAGCTCGAGGGATCTTCACTTGCAAGCTAATAACTATTGATGTTCTCTTGCAGAACATCCGCATCATCGCCAAATACTACACAAGAATTCGACTGGAGAGGATGGCACAGCTTTTGGACTTGCCCGAAATAGTAAGATTTTTCGTTCAATTTGCCATCGACTAACCCAACTAGTTCCTCTGATGATTTTCGTCTCTCGATTCAGGATGCGGAGGATTTCCTGTCTAACCTAGTGGTCAACAAGACGGTGGAGGCAAAGACGGACAGGCTCGCAAGGATCGTCAACTTCTCTCAGCACAAAAACCCAAACGACTTGCTAAACGAATGGGCCAACAACATCTCCACGCTCATGCAGCTGGTCAGCAAAACGACGCATCTGATCAATAAGGAGGAAATGGTGCACAAGCACATGCATGCCGTCCAAGAATGATGATTGTTGTCTTGAAATCTTTTTTGTAGTCACATTAAATTGTGGTGTAAAATCATTCTCGCTGCCTCTTGGATTTGTTGGCGGCCTCGGACTATGAAAGCTTTAATACGGTTAAGTCATTTTTTTTTACCTCCGATAGTAAACTGTACAACATTAAGCCAGGTCACCACCACTTACAAAAAACGCCTTTTTGCCCAACTTACACAAAATGCAATGGCGAAATTGTGTTAAAGATCAAGATTCTTTACAAATAAGGATTTGATAATAAAAACAGTTTTACCTTGTAGAGAAATTGGCCGGCAATGACTACTAATTGACGAATTTAGTACATTTTCTAAGGTTATTTTTAAAAAAAATAAGTAAACTTATAAACAATCAAAAAATTCACAATTCCAACATGTGCAATTAGCAGTCCATTATAATTTTTTCACGTGTAATTTCGGATAGTTTTTAAATTTACTTATTTTTTTAAAAAATAGCCTTAGAAAATTTACAAAATTTTTCAATTAACAGCCATCGCTAATCAATATTCTCTGCAAGGTAAAACTTTTTATTATCAAATCCTTATTTTTAAAGAATCTGGATCTTTTACGCAATTTTGCCATTGCATTTTCTGTAAGCATGGCGGTAGCGATCCGTCTTGGCGACAACATTTTGGATAATGTTTCTCTGATCCATGCGAAAAATTACTTCTGATAAGAAAAGGTTGTACTGCAAATTGAAAAGGCGATTAAAAACAGTTTTATCGGAGAAGTCACATTTCTTTGCATCCTGTAAATAGTAAAATTTTGTATTAACATGATAAGTTGGTTATTTAAAGCTGATCTTTAGGTGTGATCAACATACTAATCTTAGCACTTTTTTATCGGAATTCAACTAATGCTACGGAATTTCAGAGGTGTAATGTTGACACGACAGGACTAATCAAGGCCATAGGAATGTTCCGAATGTCATTTTATAATTAGCCCTGATGGATTCCAAACAGCACGGCAGATCAAAGGTGACGCCCACCTGCCACATTTTTCAATCAACTAATCGAAAGCTAATTTTATCGTGGATAAGATCCTGAACGTTTTGGATTCCTAACGAGGACCCATTATAAAACGTCATTTTCAGCATTCCTACAGCCTTGATTTCACAAAGATCAATTTTACGAAAACTTCGGATTTGCTATTTTTTAGTTAAAACTTACCTTTGAGTAGCCAATGAACAGCAAGTCGAGAGGTCTGTAAAACAAGGGAAAATATGATAAAATCATGCTTGCACTCTCTTTAACTGTGACCACCATTTTAATATGATATTTGTTAATTTACATGTGGAAAAGGAAAAAATGCAAAATGACTGACAGTAAATGAAAAAAATTAATTGGCCCTATGTATGCGACTTTCGGTGTTAAATAGAAAATAAAAACGTGTGTTAAGTGTAAAAAGAGGGATATAAACGAAAACGGGTTAACTTTTAAGTACATTGGAGGTTAGTCGATCGGGTTATCAGAGAGCGTGGTGCGATACTCTTACTTGACCAGATAGAAATTCCATAAATATATTATGTACAACACACGGTGTTTGGGCCGAGGATAAGGGCGGTTCGGCTCGCCCTCTGGATCGGGGGGAATTTAAGCGATCGGAGGGCACACCCCAGTGTCGATCGGAATAACTAGCTCTGTAAATCCCTGGGATGGATGAATGGACGGTGGTGCGAATGTATTGCTTTTTCTGCACGGACATAAATGGGCATGTACAAATCTAGAAATGGAGCATATTTTACAGCTTGATCGAGGGAAGTGGAAGAAACTTCCCAAAAAATAGATGCGCATGTAGCGTATAAACAGCAGCCATTGCGCCTGTACAGTGTTTTATTCACACGTAGCACAGACTCGCCCCCACGACAGGAACCCACGAGGAAGGCAGGGTGGTGAAAGTGGCACTGCAAAGCAGTTTTTATTTTCATATTTTTGCTTTAGAAAACTCGTCGGCGTTTTGTCAGTTGCCGACCTCGAATCATGTTCGTGATAAGGATATTTATATAGCAGCATTACAGCATTTTTCCTCGTATTTGTAATAATAATCATATTTTCCAACTTTTAATTTTGTAAAATTAATCCATAACATGATTTTCAGGAGGACGCAAAAGGAAATTTGTAATAAATAATCATATTTTCCATTTTTTTTGTGGAAAATAATAACATAACATGATTTTCAAGTTTTTGAACTTTTTAAAAATTGTTTTAAACCATCAACTGTGGAAATATTATCAGCAACAAATTTAATTTACCAGCCAAAACTTTTGAGTTCTTCTTATGGAAGGTGATGGGAAACCATTAAAACCCCAAATGTTGTAATGCACGTGTTTTTTTCCCAAAAATAATTCACATTTTACCATAATGGTTATTACCTCTCATGATAGCGGATACGAAGCACAGAAAATAACTTCAGATTCATCTGCACAGCTTATATCTTCGAAAGCTTGGCAATCGGTGACATGATTAAAGTACGACGTCATTATTGTGAAATGACGACGGCATCATCAAAATTAATGAAACAGTGTCCACGTATTTCGGACAAAACTTTTTGATTCCCATGGTCAATTTCAAGGGTGAATAGTTTTGTCTGAAAAGGGAATAGTAAAACTGGCCAACGGGTTGAAACACGTCGGCGTTGCAGTTAGCCACGCATGCCTTTCGGAGGATCGAGGGTCTGGAATTGGGCTCTGGGGGGCCCAAGACGAAAGAAAAATATATCTATGTAATATAATTTAGCATTTGGCAAACTGAGAGGTCGTTATCGACAAAGTCAAAACCTGGCGAAAATGGTTAAGTACATCTCTTCGGGTCGCCGCGCTTCGTTTTCTTCGGGATGGTGGCCCTGGAAATCTGTTCGCGGCTCGAAGAAAAGAAAGCGCCCGAACCCTCGCCTGTCCTGCGGCTCCTTGCCAGCTGCCGTGAAAAGATGATCGCCATGACAGAGATCACACGAAGCTAGGGCGTCCGTTCCTGGCCGCATCACGCGCACTTACTTGATTGCACACATTGGGAATAATCACAGTCCTGGCGTTTTAAGGCACATTTCCCGCGGGTGCCACTAACTCCTCTTGCCGTCTTGATATTCAAAAATCTTCTTGCGGGAAGCCACTACGCCCGCCACTGGCGTTGAAGTGGACTTTTGGCTCGATTTGCCAACCTTGCAGTCGGGGAGGCTAAGGCCAGGGCAGCTTGGGGACCGCATCAGCTCTGTGGGGGTAAAACAGTATATTTATCGTTCATTGTAACTTATTCAACGAACCTCAGAGACTTTTGGTCACATGTAGGTCAGAATGATTTTTTTAGATAGGAGTTTGGTGGAGAGCGATTTTTAGAGAAATTAAGAGTGGTGGATACCAGAATAAGCCTTTTTTCTAAATTATTTTTGAAAACTGATAGGAACAAATTAAATGTACGAGGCCCTAACAATTTATAATTGTAAAGGGTCTGATAAATTTTACGGGCATATTTCCATTAAATGTAATAAACATATATTTAAACAAAAAAATTAAACAAATAATAGAATATTTATGCTAGGTCCTCATACATTTTATTTGTTCCTATCAGTTTCCAAAAATTAATAAAAAAATAAATTAGAAAAAAAGGCTTATTCTGGTATGCAACCCTCTTAACGAAATACTATTTGAAAACGGGAAGAATAAAATTCAATTATAATCGTTTTGGCTTCTTACCAGTGCCATGACCCCTCGAGGAGCTGCTACTCCCGTTCGACCTTTTGGATTTCGGCTCCGACAAGTGGTAGCACGTTTGCAACCTTTCTTGCTCCTTGTGCTGTACCGTAAGTGAGCCTGGAACATCACAAAATGTGTTACTTTTAAGTTGTTTTTAAGCATTTAACAGTGTTCAAATATCTTTTGACCCTCTATCACCTTCAAAATTCGGTTGGTTGGCTGAAATGATATGTTCCAGGCGGGCTCTCAGTGTTCCCATGTCGTCTTCGCATGCCTTGTTGTCAGCTTTGAGGCTTGCATCGAGAGACCGACAGTGGTTTTCCAATTCGTTCTCGTGCTAAAAAAAGCAAACAAAAGTGTCAAATGAAGCTATTCCATACAGGAGAATTGCACGTAGTAAAATTGAGAGTTCGTGTATGTTTTCAAGTTCAAAAAGAAAGGGCTATTTATGAATTTTTCAAGGGTACTGTAAAAAAATGTAAGAATCATTTGTGGAATGGTGTTGATGGAAGAGGATTTGTCCCATGTTGAAATCAGGACAATTAATATGAGATCAGTGATTTCACAACCAACACACACATGCACACCTTTCCCTAAAACAAATTAAATATATCCAGAGAATTTTTTTCTATTGTTTTCTGGGGTTTTTATTTGTGAGAAAAACCCACGGGGTCAACCAAAATTCCTAAAACATACCCGGGGTCAACCAAAAGTCCTGAGACATACCCGGGGCAACTAAAATTCCTGAGACATACCCAAGGGTCAACCAAAATGAAACGAACCAAGGATAAAAATTCTCCGAGTATATATATAAATCTCATATCGCACGGGGGTTGGTATATATAAATAAAATTTTAATAATAAAAATATGTACTCGATTTTCCACAATGCTAGTCAAGAACAATGAAAAACTAGCAAGAACTTGCAATAGATTAAAGTCTTATTTTTAAAAATAAAAATATCAAATGAACTTGTATCCTAATCATCAGAATTTCCAAAAGTAAATACTTTTAAAAGGACTTCGTCTGATTTATAAAAAAAGTGTATATTTCAAGGCCTTGAAATTCATCCAAGCAAAAGTAAGTACTTTAGGAACTTTCAAGGACATGTACAAATCCTGTAAATTACGACAGCTTACATTTTTCGTTGCTGTAAGTTTGCAGTTCAAGTCCGCAATTTGCTCATCTTTCTCGGCCAGCTGACTTTCTTTCAGTTGTAATGATATCTGAAAACGAGGCAACGCGGTTAGAAAAGCAAGAGGATTCTGGATGATTTCGAGGGTAGCATTTCAATGATTTCGCTTACCTGCAGGTCCTTCATCGTCTCCTTGTCATGCTGATTGCGGCTCTTTACCACGGTGGTGAGCCCCCGGATATTCTGCTTCAGGTGAGTCCTCAATTGCTTGTTGCGGGCTGTTAAATCGAATATCTACAATATTCCAGAAAGGGTCGTTAGAAATGCTCGTAGTCCGAATGAAACGTCTGCTCCGAAAAGATGTTATACTCACTATGGAATTGGCCTCTGCCAGTTTCTGGGTCATGACCTCCAGGTGCTCCTCCAATGCAGCACATTCCAGGCACTTCACTGAATATTTGCTAGACAGAGCCAGGATCTCGTGCTTGATAGTTTCCATTTCTTCCCTGAAAATTTTAGCAGAAAAAGAGAGGGTTAAATATATAAAACTATCCAAAACGCAAACTCTACGAGATCTGCGGGTGGCGTAACGGACATGAATAACTGGTTTAGCAAATGACGCTTAAATGGCATCGAGAATCAACCCTTGATAATCACACCGTGAACCAAACTTACTCGTGCTCTCGATGCAAGGCATCCAAATCGGCCGACGAATGGTCCATCTTTTGCAAAAACTCCTCCTTAAAGCGAGAAACTTCCCTCTGAAGCTCGGCTTCGTGCGCCTTCCGCATGGCATCCAAAGCTGAAAACCGTAATCGGAATTTAGAAATCCATAAAACTATAAAAATCCCCTCGTTCTTTAATTACGGCCCCATATTTGAATTAAAAAGTATGAACCTGCTAATGTCGCCTGAGTCTCTTCTGCCAAAGCCTGCTCTTTTTCCACCTGCATCTGCTCAAGCTCCCGCCGGTGCTTTTCCTCCAGCTCTGCAATTATGCGTTTGTTCGAGTGCTCCATGGCCAACAGTCCCTTTTCGCACAAGGTCTAAATTTACAGTTACGAATGGCACAATTAAAAACATATAGTTAGGCTAAGATGCTAAGTCGTTTACCCCGAAACCGTGAACAATATTTTCCACCATTGTAAGACTTGAATATGCAATCTCGATGGCTAAGAAGAAATGCCCAATCATTTCCAGTTATACAGTACTTGCCTTCAACTGCTCTATTTCTGCTCTGTACTTGCGCTGCACATTGGCTTTGTTGATTTTAATGTTGGTCCGCTTCGAGATCTCCTGCTCAAACATCTCCTTCAGTGACAAGATCTGCGTCTCGTAATCCTCTTCCAGCGAGCTCAGCTTCTCGTTCAACACGAGGATCTCTTTCTGGTATTTATCTTCTTGGTCCAAATGATTAGTCTCCTTTGCAAGAAGAAACTTTCGTTATCATAATGATAGGAATATATTCAACATAGATTTAAAAATCGTGAATTATATATTTTAGGCGAGAGTTTGGTATTTTGGGACAGTTTTTACATTTTTGCTTATATCTGGAAAATTAATGGTCATAAAAATATAAAAACATATGCAAAATATGCGTAAACCTTTGCTTTATCTACTGTATATCGTTCAGTTTTATCAAAATTAAGCAGTTATTTTATTTGTACCAAAACCCCTCTCAATATTTCAGGTTACCCCACATATTGCGGCGTACTTTGGTACAAACTGTTTTTTTTAAACTAATATGCAGATTTTACACATTGTATTATTCTCTAATACTTGACTCTTTAGTAACAACCTTAATTGCAGCTGTTTCTAGGTTTTATACATTAACGGCTCCAACTTTCGGATTGTTATCGATTTTGTACCATTTCCGCAACTTTTGCACATGAAAAGGATAAACAGTATTAATAAAATAACTGCAGAAATATCAGGGCCGAATCTCTTCTGGAATTTGGAATAATACTAACAAAAACATTAAAGGCATATTTTTTTTCTATTGAAAAAACTATTAGGGAATACTGTCCCAACGCACCCAATAGTGGCAGACCCAACGTGCCCCATTTACATGCAATGACGCTTTTAAATGCCAGTCCGTAATCCAAAACTTATAACTGACTACAATTGCTTTATTTTAAGACTAACATGATACCTAACAATATGTCTATACTATTAACACCATAGTTACATATTTTAAAACAAATAATTTAAGTCTTTTTCATTGCAGAATATAACTAAGGTCCAAAAAACGAAATCGTTCATAGTAGGCTACCCATCTCGTGTTTTAAATTGCAATGCAACTTCAGCGAATAATGTAAGAGGGAACCACTATTAACACTTGTGAACGATTCCGTGATAATCTCAAACCTAGGTCCTAAAAAAACTGTCTCGTGTTACCCCATGTCCCAAACTGACCCACTCTCCCCTACTGCTCAAAGTCCTGACAAGTTGTGAGGTTAATCATTGCAACAAATTTCCAGAAATTGTAACGAAGGTCAGTAATTGTTCTATTCATTTTGAAAGCAACTTTGTAGTTTATGTATGTAAAGAATATTTCTTGTAAAAAAAAATCAGCTTAAGAGAGTTGCGTACCAGAATAAATCATTTTTTCTAAATTATTTTTTAATTTAATTTTGGAAACTGTTAGGAACAAATTGAATGTATGAGGAACTAGAAGAAATATTTTATTATTTGTTTAAATTTTTGGTTTATGTAGGCCTATATGTATATTCCATTTTATGGAAATATGTATAGAAAGTTTATAATTGTAGAGGATCTGGTAAGCTTTACGGACATATTTCCATGAAATGTAATATGCATATACATAAACAAAAAATTAAAACAAATATTAGAATATTTATGCTAGGTCCTCGTACATTTCATTCGTTTCTATCAGTTTCCAAAATTAAATAAAAAAATAATTTACAAAAAAGGCTTAATCTGATATGCAACCCGTATTTGATGAAATGTGCCACAACAGCAATGTTTTCGTTTTAACTGATGTATTGTGCAAACAAGCAATTTTATCATCTCCACGCATCATTCTAGACTTACCATGCCGGACAGCTTCTGCGCCTGTTCCTGGTACACAGCCTCCAGTTTCGCCTGGTGCCTCTCAGTCTCAAACAGAAGATCGCTGGCATACTTCTCCGCCATCTGCTGCACCTTGCGCTGAAGCTCCTTGCACTGCTGGCACGATTCTGTGGGCGCACCAAAAGCAAGCCCGTCCTTCCTCCACGCCTTCTGCTCCAAGTCCCTCAGCTCCTTCGGCGCCCACAGGCTCCCGGCATCCTTCTCCGAGCAATGACTAGCAGCGGCCAGGCCCGTGGCGCAACGGCCGGCTTTTACCACTTCCCCAACAACCCTTGGTGGTGGGCAGCGAGGTGGCGCCAGCACAAGGGGCGCCTCGAAGAACGTGCAGTACTCGGCGCCGGGGCAGTCAGTGCCAGTGGAAGCAGCCAAAGATCGCAAAAAAGCCAGCGAGCCGCTCAGAAACGCGGCCTGAGTGACCACCTCTGCATACTCCCGTACCATTGCACCGTCCAGCCTCCTGCAGGCAACTTTATCTTCTTTCCTTGCCATTCCCGCTATGGCTGACCTTAAGACGTGGAAGACGCTGTCCACTTCCAGTGCCAAGTGTTCTGCTACTGTCCTCGTCCTCTGCTCCTCTGTCTTCTGCACCCAAGCCAGTGCTTCTCCCTCACCACCGTGCAGAAGTCTTGCCACCATGTCTGCAACCTCAGCCTCGGCCATGGACCGAAGGGCATCTGCCTGTGTCCTGACAAAAACCTCGCGCAGCAACACGACTGTCGGAAGCACCTCATATTCTCGCTGGCTATCCTGAGTTTCGTCCCGACAGGCTTCGACCAGCAACCGCATCTTGTCCTCCTTCCAAGGCACCACCAGGCCTTGAACCACGACCTCATTTTTGACGAGTGCGCGGATGGAGACCTCCAGATCGCTCTCGCTAGGTAGCGTCTCGTCCAACAGGGCCACTTGCGAAAGCGCCATTACGTCAAGCCTGTTGACCAGCGATTGCATGCCACTGCCGAGGCGGTGAGCAGTTTCTATCAGACAGCGGTGTGGGCAGTCTGGCCTGGCTGGGTTTAGGCATAGGGCCCGACTGAGCGTGCCAAGGATGGATGCCCGGTGTGCCCGTTGCACTCCTAGCGGGTTCTGGTCAATGGGGAACTCGAACGCCTGACCCAGTGTCAGCTCGTTGAGCCGGTGCAGTACGTCAGGGAAAAAGTCACGAAGAGCCGGCCCGAAGGCAGCGCTGGTGGAGCCGTCTAGCCACCGGACAGCGTCTCGGAGATGCTCGCTGACCAGCTTCAACTGCTCACCACCGCCTAGAGCGTCTACCACGTCCTTGCACTGTTCTACTTTCTGGCGGCAGCCGCGCAATGCCAGCTCTAGCTCGAACGTCCGGCTGCGCAGACTTTGGATCTGGCCGTTGAGCTCGGAGATGAGGGCGACGGGGGCGTCTTTGTCGCTGGTCTCATAATCCGAAGGGCAGCCCTCGGACTTGTTAAACAGGCTGGCCTCATCCGTCTCGATGTCGTCCACGTTGATCTCTGTGGCGAGGCTGGTGCGTGACGAGGACAGGGACTGCGCTCGGTGGGATACGCCGTGAACTTTAGCTTCTAGAGCGTTCAGCCGCACAAATACGTGCACCTGCAATGGAAAAGATATATTCTATAACTTCTTTTAAACGAGTAATGAATGTTTCCATATATATATATGAACGCTAATTTTTGGCTTATGAGGGTTGCAATGTCAGAGTAAGCCTTTTTTTCGAAATTATTTTATTATTTAATTTTGGAAACTGATAGGAACAAATAAAATGTACGAAGACCTAGCATAAATATTCTATTATTTGCTTAATTTTTATATTTTAATTTATGTATATTGCATTTCATGGAAATATGTCCTTAAATTTACCAGACATTCTACAATTATCAACTTTAAGGACACATTTCCATGAAATGTAATATACATATACATAAACAACAAATTTAAACAAATAATAGACTATCTATGCTAGGTCCTCGTACATTTCATTTGTTCCTATCAGTTTCCAAAATTAAATTAAAAAATAATTTAGAAAAAAACGCTTATTCTGGAATGCAACCCTGTTAAGTAAACTAATTTCTCAAATGCATTTATTTATTTTTGTTTACTACTGCTTTTGATGCCACGTTTTCGGAAAGGCGAAACTACTAACCTGTTTATCTGCCTCTGCAGATCCCTCCACAACCACCCTCTTGTTCTCGGCATCTCCCTCGGGCACCTCCTCGTCCGGCGTCTTAAGTAGGATCTCCACCTTGCGCAGTTTCTTTTCCAGCTCCTCCACCTTGTTCTCCACCTCTTTTGAGACCGTGAGGGCCTCGCGCCCCTTCAGCGAGCGCGTGCGCCGTTGCTCCTTGCCTTCCTTACCGGCCGGTCGCTGCTTCATCTGGTGGCGCAGCTGCTTTTCCGAGTTGCTGAATTTGGTTGTCAGGTCTTCGATCCTAACGCTCATCAATCCAAGTTGGCTTTTGTAATCGGACTCCAGCGCCGCCAGATTGTGCTTCTGGTTCATGCACAGCACCTCCAGCTCGTCGCACTTGCCATACGCTTCCTTCAGTTCCTTCTTCAGCACCTTTATTTCATTCACTGCCTTCTCGAACCTGCCGCGCAGCTCCTTGTATTTTTCCGCAAGGGCTTCTCGACTGGCGCTATCCACATCCACCTCCTCGCCGATGTTGGTCAAGTCACTCAGGCTTCCCACGCGTGGCAGTTTCTTGGCTCCACCGAGCTCACCGCTAAACGCCTTGCGTAGAGATTCGTTATCGTCCGTTGCCTTCTGCAACCGGTTGACAACGTCGATAAGCTCGCCATTGGCATTGTCCAGCGCCTCTTTGAGCTTTGCAATCTCGTCCTTGTAGTCCTCGGGACTGTTGCCGCCGGATTTCCGCATTTTTTCTCTTTGAGATGTTTCCCCATCTTGAGACTTGCACAGGACTTCCATCTCGTTCTCCAGGTCGTGGATCTTGTTCTCGCTCCTCTGAAGCCGTGTCTGCAGTGCCTCTATGAGACGGTTGCGCTCGAATAGGCTGCTGCAGTGGTGATCGCCGTGCCATTTCATTTCTTTTTCTTTGCTCGGCCTGCAAGATATTTAAAGGAATGATAAAGTTTAAGAGCAAGGACGATCTACCGTAAATACTCGATTAAACTTGTTAAACTTAATTAAACCGTATACTCTTCCTCTAAAAAATCTGGCACTTTGCCCCCTGCCACATGTTATATGCTGACTGCAGGGTAATAAATTGAATTGAATTAAACCCAGGCTTCGAATAATCCCCGCGTTGTTCACAGGCTTAACTTCTAATGAACCCTGGTTGATAGGGGAATTCCCCATATGCTTGCTTCGTGTGCGCACGTCTTACATTTTCTGATAGCTTTGCTCAAGTCAATAGAAAAATAAAATACCGGTACCATATTTGCTCGTTTCTGGCAAATTTTTGTCATTTTTAATTTATTGATACCAACTTTGAGGGAATTAAATTATAAACCCCGGGGCAATGTTCCTTACTGTTAAATATACCCCGGGGGCTTATTCGAGTACTTATGGTATATATATAAATGATAACAACCAATGTTTATTAATTGACTGTATAAACAATTACTTTGCGCTTGTCCGACTAGAAATTTTCGTTGGAGTAGAAGCTTCTACAAGTCTCGCTTCTGCGCCGTTCTTTCCAGGTAATGTGTATCGACGACTCCTGTCCTTGGCGCGAGAATTCCGGATTGAAGCTCGACCCAATTCCTAAAAATAACAGGTAACCAATCACTTAACTTCAATAAAATATAAATGGAACAACAACAAAATTTATAAAACCATAAAAGTATTGGCACGTGAATCATCCACTCGAGCTGGACCAAATCTAGGGTGAAGCTTCGAACCATTTATTACAATTAGCGAAGAAACATACCTTGGCGTCTTCGCTGGACTCCAGTTTTGTGGAAATTGCAGACACCCTTTCGACCACGTCCCGCCTCTCCGTTCTTGACCAGTAGGCTTTGTCCACATCTTCGCTTCCTGCTTCTGCCTGAACCGCCGTTGGCGATTTTGAGGACTTGTGTGAAACCTTCACGTTGGTTTTTAAGCGCGCCCTTTCCTTCACCTTGGAAATTGCTGTCCTGTTCAGCGGCGGCGAAGGCGGCAAGTTTCTGGAGCTTGTTGATGGAGATCCAGCAGGGGCGCTGCCGCCTTCCGGAATCCGGGTGCACGACGTCTCTGCCTGAGCGCCGGGAATCAGTCTCAACTCTTCATCTGAGGAGAAGACCGAAGGCGGGTGGGAAATCAAGGAGCGCTGTTTCGAACCCTCCGAAACGCTCCTCGCCTTGCTGTCCAAATTGTTCATGTGTGGGATTTCTCGCTCGATGCGCTCGCCCATGCTCACCACATCCTCCAGGTCACGAACATTGGCTGCGTTCTTTAAGGCGTACACCCAGTTGCTGCGGATGCCGGCGGTGACGGCAGAGAAGACGTGGCACTTGTTATCAGACATCTGAAATGATTAAATGATCCAATCGTCATTTTAATAATCCAAGCTGCACATCTTACGTAAAATTCATTTTACACGATCTCAATTCCCAACAACCCCAAACCGCAAAGTTGCTAACCTTGATCTTGAACCCGTAATTACGACCGACGTCCACTTCCTCCACGTGTTGCACCAGGTTCATGCTGATGATGGAATCCAGATTGCCGCTGTCCTCAGCTTTAAGGTCCTGGTACACTTTAAGAGACGAGCCATACAGGATGCACCATCGCTTGCACCACTCCTAGAATTAGAAATCATTGTAATCAAAAAATGCTTGGGGGGGAAAAAACGCAGCTTGCAAAAATTATCAGTTAACGCCGTTACCTTATTGACCTCCTGCCGCATCAGCCAACCTTTCTTAAAATTCAACATGTTCTAAAATTGAAAGACGCAGAGATTAGCATTTATCTAAAGCTCCTTTGTATAAACAACAGAAATATGACTACCTCGGAATAGATATCCATGGGATCCACGCGAATTTCTGGGATGCTACTTGGACATCTCACAATGTGGTCCAATCCGCAGCCATCTGGGTCGCCTCTTATCTGAATTTTAAAAAAATATTGAACATCAACTATTTTTTCCATTGTTTTTATTTGTGAGAAAAACCCGGGTCAACCAAAACTCCAGAGACATACCCGGGGTGGACCATAAGTCCTGAGACATGCCCAAGGGTCAACCAAAATGAAACGAACCAAGGGGAAAAAATTCTCCGGTTATATATCGGCCGGGGGTCAGTATATACATGTATCTTAAAATAGAAACCTCACCCCGTGCGATATACAGTGAAATCCCTCCTTATGGACACCCTTCTCCAGCGGACACCCCTCTACCAGACGCGGACAACCAATTTTTTGTCACCAAGATATAAATGTATCTCTCCTAATCGGACACTTGGGGTGCTTTCACATGGAGCGGTTTTCGATTTTTCTCACGAGATTTAATTAATTTCTTATAATAATTACTATTATGTGTGCTATCCAAAATTATTTTATCTAGTGCTTTTTACGGTTACCTATATAGAAGCATATTGTATTGAACAAAAAAGCAAATTAACCATTTTGCATTCACATATGTATACAATAATGGGTGCTCACATGTGCTCAATGGGTTTTTGAGGAGGCTTGAGTGGACAGTCTGAGCTAGTGATATACAGTATTTTGACACCAATGATTATGTTGTAATGGTGCTTTTCTATTTGCTTTAATTTCAAATGTAATGATGGGTATAGGCAGACATGTTGTGTCCTCCAAACAGGAAATAAGCTCCTCTCAGACTCCATATCTATCAAATTACCCGAATGTAGACAAAAAAGCGTGAGCCCTCCTATAGTGTGCATAATGAAGTTTTTTTTTATTTTTTTTGTATTTTTTTTAAATTTCTACCCTCCTCAAAAGACACCTCTCTGCAACGGACAACTTTGTTGATCCCGTGACTGTCCGTTGTAGAGAGATTTCACTTTTATATACATTACATAAAACTACTTATAAACAAATAACTGTTATTGTTTAATTTAGCTACTTTCAACCGTGCATTTGAAGCATTCCCAGAAAAATGAAAAAATAAACTCAACATTAACGCTTTCTGGCTCTTACCGTGTGTTCCCGCCAAGTATCGTCACCTTCTTTCTCGGCATCTTTCTTGTGCTCGTACGCGGATGTAGTGGAAGAAGGATACGCTTTATTGTCGTGAGGCGAAAAGGGCGTCTTGCCTCCGCCTTGGTGCTCCTTCTTTGTCTCCCTGAGCTTGGAGTAGGGCAAGTGGCCGGACTTGCCAGGGCGTTGCAGCTGGTCATGACTAGGGGCTTCTACGTTGCTGTGATTCCGGTTGTTCTCCTCGCCTTCATCGCCTTGGTACCAGGCACGTGGGGACAGTGGCCCATGGTGGTCCTGCTGAAGACTCTCCAGCGAATCATAGCGCTTCATTTTGGGAACGTCTGACAGACGGGCGTACAGCGGACTGGTGACCCGTAGATGGGATAGGGCCTCCGAAGTGGTAACGGAGTCTGGGGGAACCTCGCTGAGGTCCTCCGTAGACGACGCATTGGACAGCGGGGCGCCTAAGGAACGGCTGCGCTGGCTCTGGTGCTTGCGGATCTCCCGCTTCTGGCAGCGCTTGCTGTAGTGACTGTCAACCCGCGACCTCCGCGAGTTGTCAGCCAGGATGATTTCAATGTCCCTCGGAATGCTGTCTTCAATTTTGCCTGAAACGACAGTGTTAATTCACAATTACAGATGGTTCCTGGTACAAATATAATGTGACTCCTATCGCCAAGAACGGAACTGCGCACACACTATAAGAATACCCGTGAAAATATCACGATAGATATCTAGGTAAAGTTTTGTGAAACATTTGACGCAAGTCACGCAACCTGGTTACTACCAACTAAATCCGCATAGGAAAGTTAAGCGAAGCTCGTTTGGAATAGAAATACAGTACACATCATTTACCTTTTTCACAAATTGTCGTCCGTTCTTCCAGTTCCATGAGGGGTTTGATGCTGCTATTCTGGGCGTTTTTCAGTCCAACGTCAATCTGATCATACCCCAATGATTTCGTCTCCGTGTGGCAGCTGAGGAACCTGTAGCGTGGTACCACTTTTTCGCCCCAATTTCCTTGCCCGTCTGCCACTCTTGCCTAGATTATAAAATAATTACAGACATTGATTTAGCGCCAACATAACGCATGAAAAACAGTGAAATTCAATCTAACATTATTACTAGAATTTTGCATCTCTGGACGGATTTCTAACTACAACATTTTCCACGAAAGTATGCGCACGATCGTATAATAAATTTTTAAACTAATAGTTATCTTATGAGTTCTCAAATTTTATTATAAGGTAAAGATTTCACTTTCGAAAATCACACGGCTTTAAATTGTTTATTTTTTTGATAAAAGAAGAAAAATACTTGAGCATACAATAATGACACTTATTTATACCTTATTCTACCTTATTCACTTGTGTAAGGGCAACCAAGCTTCAAAAGTCTTACATATCATGTAATACGGTTTCATGCATACGGTATCCCCATTTGTGGAGTGCTCATTTTGCTTCAATTAAGGCTTGCTTCATAAAACTTTCAGTCTGGTTTTATCAAATTTCGAAAATATTGTTTTATAAAACTCCGAAAACTTCTCTAGTGTCAAGCTTGGAAAACGAATTTTCATCAGCGAAATTTCATCAAATCATCAATTTCATCAGAAATTTGTAATACCCTCGTTTTTTTGCCCACAAAGCAAAATATTAAATCCAAATTTCAAGCAATTTAGATTTCTTTCAAATTTATTATTACTTTTTTATATAAATAAGTGGAGATATTGCAAAACTTTGTAAGAAAAACATCTCTTGCTGACAAATAATTTCGCACGGGGGAGGGGGAAGAAATATTGCAGAAACAGTTTTCCAAGTTGATATATACCCAGGTCATTTATTTCTACGGTTTTCTGAGGTTTTATCTATGAGAAAAACCCGGGATCAACCAAAATGGTAAACCAATTTTTTTTCATTTTTTTAAAAAAAAATTCAATATTTGTATTATCGGTTTTTTGGATATTTGAATTTGCGTTAAAACTTTAAAAATCATAATATATATATCTGACTTTCTCAGTTTTCTGAAAAAAACGTTTGAAGCTTTTTCTTCAATTTTTTTTAAAAAAAAGTTCAATTTTGGTATTATCGGTTTGCATTCTGGGTGTTTAAATTTGCTTTAAAACATAAACAAAAGAAGAAAAAAAAACATTGTTTTATATTTACTGATACTTTATGAAACTGTAGGTGTTAATTACAGTGTATAAAATTTTATAAAATGCCAAACATTTCCAACAAAAAAAAAATACAAAATTTTTAAACCAGCTATAGCGGGCTGTAGAGGATACAAAAGTTCCAACGGCGCTACAGCTTGCAGATTCCCAAAGTAAAGACATCAGTTTCTGTACCTTAATTACTTTGTATGCTCGAATACCTGATTCCCATGGGACGGGAAGTTGCGCGCATGCGCACTTCAATTGAAAACTTTATCCTCTCAGCAGAGAGCTGAGATCGAAGTTCAAACAAAACCAACTTTTTCTGCTGCCAGAAAATTAAGCCAGCAGAATTGATTCCGTCCAGTGGGAATCATGCAGTCATTACTCACAAGCTTGATAAAACCAGACTTTAATAGGGACTTACAAACGACGTCTTCCGAAAATTGCTTACACTTTTAAAGTTGTAGTAGTTTTCCTTCTCATTTGTAGGTTCTAATTAAAAAAGAACTTTCTTAAGGGGAAACTAAACACCCCGTTTCCTATGGGGAAAGCTCTCAACCAAGTCAGCGACTTGTGTAATTAAAATT
>JAQGCC010001856.1:0-21045 GCA_034698905.1 Xestoiulus laeticollis | reverse complement strand
ACACTGAAATGGTGTTTAACTTTTAGGGCGCCCTGTATACTATGGTCACGTGACCAGTTTAACGGAGTTCGGAGGTGAGAATTAACACTCGGAAGTTTGACCTGATCCACGTTAGAAGACGCACATCAAGGTAGGTGTTAAGAAGGTGAAACAATATGCTGAAGAGGGTTGCATACCAGAATAAGCCTTTTTTTCTAAATTATTTTTTATTTAAATTTGGAAACTGTTAGAGAACAATTGGAATATCAATATACGAAGACCTAGAATAAATATTCTCTATGTGTTAAATTTTTTTTGATTATGTATATACACTATATATATATATTCCATTTCATGGAAATATGTCCATAAAATTTGCCTTACCCTTTACAATTGTAAAGTTTACAAACATATAATTCCATGAAATCGAATAAACAAATACATAAACAAAAAATGTAAACAAACAGTAGAACTAACAGTTTCTTGTATCATTGCTCATAGGAGAAGCTTTGGGACCCAATTTACAATAGTTTCCTTGTTATATTTGAATTAAAACAAATAAACGTGGTTATTACGCAAAATGATATTCACGTAAAATGTTTAAATAATTTAAAAGTGGAATTCCCTATTTCTATAAGATGTTGAGCTGACTGAGATGTACCATATCATGACTGGTGAAAACTTATAATTGACAATGGGAATTCCCTAAATTTTACAAAATAATTCACTTTTGCCTGACTAGTCCCTTTTTTATCCAATTTCCATAACAATTCCATTTATTCCAGGTCTATGGGACCCATATGGTACAGCATGCACATAGACCTACCTGCATTACAGTTTTAATCCTCTATTATCCAAGCGGCGTTTTAAAGTAGTCCACTTTAAACAAAGCCAAAATTAATATAGCAAAATATAATCAATGATCTGTAATTAGTAGATGAAACGAGGACAACCGAAAAACAAAATGTGCAATCTGTTGTCACAATTTGTCCATTAAAGCGGAACACTTTCCACTTTCTTGTAGTCCTTATCGAGAACCTGAAAATCAGCAATGCGTCCCATATTTAATTGCGAGGAGACATTACTGCATGACATTAAAATGCTAATATAGCCCGTTTTTATCAGGCAGATAGATTAAAAGCGTAACCATGATAAAAACTAGGTTGCCCTATTATATAGTTCCGAGTCGACAATAATATCGATGCAATCAAGCCCTATCAAATTTGCTATTTTTAGTCTGCAAACTTAATTAAGCTTATCCTACAAACTAGAAGGCTGAATGGGATTGGCTTTAACCTAGCCTTTGCCAGAATAGCCAGCCAAAAATAGATGCTTTGTAACGCCGGAAAAACAATGAAAAAAACGGATGGTTTCTGCCAACTTTTCCTCCATTTAATACCAAACTTAATTGCAAGCTGTGCTATTGTGGTATAAAAGAAAAGATCGCAATCTGGATCGTTATCAGAGACCGAATCGTAGACTTCACTTGTGCATTTATACGTAACTTCAAGGACTGTGCCAATTTATGCTAAACGATTTCTGGACCAATGATTCCTGAAGGAAACACGCCACTTCCAGGGTCAAGTCAAAGGGTTTCTATAGAAATAAAATCTAGATCCACATTCCAGATCGATTCAACATCTCCGCAATTTCCACATCAATCCAGCATCCCTTACAATTTCATATCAATCCAGCATCCCAGTCAGTTTCATGCAGATCGGTCCAACATCCCTTCCAATTCCACTTTAGTCCAAAATCCCTTCCAATTCCACTTTAGTCCAAAATCCCTTCCAATTTCACATCAATCCAACTTTCCTTTCAAATCCAGATCAATGCAACACCCCTGCCAATACCAGGATTATCCAACTCTACCTTATAATTCCAGATAAATCCAACATCTTTTACAATTTCCACACTAAGCACTCAATATTGGTCAATTATAGCAGGGTGGCCACAACATTTTCAAATTCCGTGACTTTTCCCTGATTAAAATCCAAAATTCCCTGAACATAACTTACTCGGTAATGCATATCAATTTTTTTGTAATAATGTAAAATTAAATAACAATTGCAGTTAGAAGCTTGGCAAAACATTAGATTTCGTCACAAGTCTAGCTGGATTAAAATGTTTCCCAGGAAGGTAAAGTAAATTTAAATAAGGAATTTGGTGCTGTTGAATTTTATCAAACAAATTTCAAAGAATAAAAAACCCATGCAGTATCATCAACCTCAACATAACTGCTGCTTGTTACACAGGCATTTTGCTTTATTTTTGGTTTCCCACCACTCACAAATTTCGCTGACTTCCATGAGGCCCAATATCAGTCCTCTTATGTTATCAATAATATAACTGAACCAACAATGGCAAATAAATTTGGCCAATAAAGGCTTACTATTAAATGCAAAATAAGAGTGCAATATTGGCCAAGCATTGGAACACTATTAGTCCAATATAGGTTTCATTGGTCAATTTTTCTCCAATTCCACCAATATTGCTCCAATATTCGGTCAATCGAGGTCCAATATTGTGTGCTACTTGGGTCAGATCAATACGAAATTTCTGCAGATTCCAAATCTATCCAACATCCTTGCAAATTCAACATCATTCCAACAACTCTTACAATTCCAGATCAATCCAATATTCCTTACAAATCCAGATCAATCCGACATCTCTCACCATTTTCGGTCAATACAAGATATCTCTACCAATTCTAGATATATTCAACATATCTTACAATTCCAGATCAATCCAACTCCCCTAACAACTTCATGTTCTCAAGGTCTGTTGGAACCCTGATGAACATTTTTCCGAACTATTCAGGATGTTGTAGCCTACATAATCTTTTTAAAATACCCAAAATTGCATCACAAAGAGCAAAGTTTAAAGAGAGATAGCTACAGTAATCCAAATTTTCCATTTCTGCTTGTCAACAAGGGGTTTTTCTGCGTTTGCAAGGCTACAAAACATCACTTTTGCAAGGCTATAGTTGCTCGGTGTGTCTTGGCACTCGGTATTAGTTGTAGCAAAAAGAAGACTAACAAAAGATGAATAAAAACGCTGACTATAGGTTTTCAGCTGCTGCAGAACCAGATGGGTTTTAAAAATATGCCATTTCTACAGCGGAGGATGCTTACAAGTATTACACAAAACCCGTCTGTCGAGTCTCTCCCTGTGACGCCACACTCAACTTTGGTAGGAAAACGTGGTGCATTATATAAACAGTGAGTGAACGATTGCCACTTCTACTACATGCATATGCCTAATGCATTGTGTTTGCAAAAGATTATAGGTTAGTACAAGCTGCTGCTGCTGCTGCTGCTGCTACTACGTACACCATCATCTCAAAGTCAACTATGACGTCATTAGAAATGCGATTTTGCTGGACTTGAATCTGTTTTACTACAGTACATGTACATGTACGTGTATATGCAAAGCTGCGAGATGATGACACGTAGACAGCTTGTCATAAGTTATAGAAACTGGTGCTGACCAGCTGTGTTCAAAATGAAAAATCATCATTCACTAGCTATGAAAATCTATAGTTTTTGAATCCGATTCTCAAATGATTCCCTTCAAATTACATGCCGGATGTTCAAAAACACACTTTTGAGATCGAGAATTAAATAGTGGATCTTTCCGAATTTCTGCAGAAAAGTTAAGCAAATGCATCTACAGTGTACATGCTTGTACATGTGCATAGCATACAGCTCATTAGCCATACATACATGCAAGAAAAATCGTGCACGTATACCTCATTGATTGACAGACTAATAGTTTCACTTTGCATGATTACCCTCGTGGATAAGCTAAAAAGTGATTTCCAGATGAGTCACTGATGTCACAAATAAGTCACTTCGTGACAGACATGGCAAAAACTGAAGTCAATCCCCCATAATTTTGTAAAACTATATTTAACCCCAAAAATTTTTAAGCATGGATTGTATTTATATCTTATGATGGCATATATATGAATGAAAATTATAAACTTTTCATGGTCACAATAACTCCAAAATGTTCATCAGAGGGTTGCCCCATCTGAAAAATTTCATAGCAATTTACCATCACTGAAAATTTAAACTATAAGACACTTTTTGGAAAGATGAAAAATTATTGAACAGTGTGGACAATTCTATCAGACTGGGCTTACCCATTAATTAACGGTCCACACAGCAAGTTAGCAACCGTACACAAAGTCCCAATCTGTATGGCTTTTATCCAAACTTCTGCCAACAATCTGAATTATTAACTAGCAGATTTAACGGTAATGACACACATACAACCCAGCACGACTCAATAATTCATGGTCGACCCACCAGTAGGCACGAATCCATGGTTAAATTATACATTTATTTTTCGGTGGACTATATAGGCTTCAATTGGGTCTTCTTGATTCGAGTATTTCGTATTATACTACCATGTATTGCAACATTTGCTATAGTCAATAAGCATACGTGTATTGTAATTAACTAATTGCATCAAGAAGTCTGGACCAATTAAACGGTGGTACGTAAGTCCATGCATACAGGAAATGAATGCGGATACAAAAGTGGCAATTTCGTGAGAATTTTGCTCAATAATCATACGCCTTTCATCGATTTGGACTCTGACATTAATTGCTATAGGACATTACTGTCCCACTGACAAACAAACGACCAGACTCATTATTATTCTTTGAAAGCTTGCATGGTAAACGTAATGAATAAATAAATGCATAAGATATCGGCTCGTGTAGCCTACAATGATGTGGTGTCCACAGAAACGAAATTTTAACTTCTCTGACTTTTCCATTTAGGAAAACAGTTTCCCCTGACCAACCTACTTTGAAAATACAAAAATATGACAATATGCTTATCAACTTATTCTCTATTTGCTCAAAGAAGCTTTTCCAAACCATAATTTACAAAGGTTCTACACATGACCACCTTGACTTCATCTTCTGATTACACTACATTAACTTATATAGGCCTAAAGAAGCTTTTTGAAACCATAATTTACAACTTAGGTTCTACAATTGACCAGCTTTGACTTCATCTTCTGATTACACCAACTAATATCGTCAAAATGTCTGTTTCCCTTACAAGGGAAACAGATATTAATTCAGATATTACAAGTAATATCTGAATTAAAACAACAGGTTTTTTAATTAGGAGGTTAAATACGCCTAATTGAAAGATTATACAACGAAACATTTTTTTGCTAGAAAACATGAAAAAAACTATTTTTATTTACGTAAAATGATGTTTAAATGAGTTAACAGGGAAATTCCTTATTGTCATAGATGCAGGACAGGCTGTGTGTGCCATAGACCGGCCCTATATCTTGAATTTCCTTGACTTTTACAAAATAGATCACTTTACCCTGACTATTTCCAAGTCTACCCAATATCCCTGACAGTTCCAAGTTTTCCAGATTTGTGAGAACCCTAGCTGTCTGAGTTTTATGTTAAAATGGACACTCAGTTAAATATTTTTCAAAAGACAATAAAAACGCTATATTGCAATACAAAAAGCGATAGTCTTAATCTACAGCAAATGTCGGAAAAAATTAAATTCCACACATACCATATAGGACAGGCAACAACCATGCGAGTGCACCAAAATATTTCAAATAAAAGTTGGTGCCTAAAAGAAAGTAAACAAAATGCTGTGGAATTTCAAGCAGTAGTAAGTATCCGAAGCTGCACTCATACGTGGCAAATATTGAACAACATTTAACAAACAGTTAATTGTCCATAATATACATTTATGGCAGGTTAAGCCGATTCGGCAATGACAAGGTCTCTGAATATTTGACATAATGAAACACAAACACCTGGAATCCCTACCAACGAAAACGCCCACGCTAAAAATATATGCCAGATAAATGGACAGTGAAACTTATCAAATATGAGGGTGATTTATTGTGCTTAGCACCTGTAGATACGCCTCACCTTGACAGCCAATGAAAATCCTCAATGGGCAAGGCATTAAGCTTATCAACAATGGAGGCACGACTAAAACTTGAATTTATTCAGCTGAAAATCGCGAATTAAACTTAGCAGCATAGTTGCACATTTACATAACACAATGTAAATATATTAAACAAAAAGAATTATACTGCAGAGCAATGTTCATTCAGAAAATACATGTACACCTACTTTCATACTTCCCTAGTTTTTCAAGTTTTTAAAACAATGTTCCCTTACCGTGCCTTAATACCTTCTTTTATTACTCAAATGTTCTGTTTTTATTTATATAACGTAACATACAATATTCTGAAAACGTCTAACTTAATTGCTTTCTTTTGACATGTCACATGTGATGAACTCTTGATTTTTTCTACAACAATTTCAGGTTTTCCAGGTTTTTGGCTACCCTGTAATACATCCACAGCAAAACTGACTTTGTAAAAAGACATTGTGTACAACCATTGAATGTCTAAATTTTTTTTTAAATTCTGATAATTTTGAAGTAACTAAAATCTAAAGGAAATATGGCCTACATGATAGACCTAACCTAAATTTGTCTTAGATTTGTGCAATTCAATATTGATTAAAAGTGCCCAAATTTCGTAGCAAATTTTGACATGCTAAAAACTTCCTATCCACATTGCAGACATTGCTAATTGTCAAATTGACTACCACAAATTTCTTATTATCAAACAGAAATTGCCAATTGATTATTTTCCACCAACACTTTCAAAATGACAGCCATGATATATTTATTAGGCAATACACTAATCTCTGAGCTCTATATTATAGACCAGAAACGCACTACATTTTGTTAATTAAGCCATTATCTGAGATTTATGTAAAACAGATGTATGTAAACAGGTTGCATTTAAACGTAGGTGAACATTTTAGGCGAGGGCTTTTAAAAACAAGATACATTTCTTAAAAATCAGCTGTTTTATATTTTTAGAGTTTGTTTTGGTTGTAGGCATTGCTATCAGGAACATGCATCAACCAACAAATTACTTAGCTTGTTTTACATTTTGGGTCAATTGAGATAAAAGACTTGTCATGTACCAGTTTGAACATGTTTAGACTCACGTTTATACGCAAAATCTTGAACAACGTTATATAAAAGGCACGATTATCAATACGTTTTTATATTTATTTTATAACGAGTCAACTCTTCATTAACATGCCACAGTTACATGTAATAAGAAAAACGATATTAACATGTCAGATTTTTACAGATTTATACAAAAGCTTATCATAGGTTTATAAAAGTTTTAAAGTATATAATAGCCTACGTTTTAAAGTTTCATAATAAAACTTGTTCAGCACAAAAAGCCCAATAAGCCGAAGAACATTTCGGTGTGTTTTTTAGATTTAAAAGTATGTAGTAACATAGCAAAGTATTTTACCAGTATTTTGATTGTTTTTAAAATATGCAGACATTACATCTCTCTCCTTAATACAATCATACATTTTAGCAAAAATAATTTTTAAATTGCCATGGTTTTTAAACCATCTAGTTTAGTTAGGTCACTTAAACATTTCCGAAATCAGTTTGTACAACAACAGCCTGAATAGTTCTGAAAAACGAACATTTAAACGTAGCCTAAACTACATGTGTGAATTTTATGTCATTATTTTGCCCATATTGGAAACCAACTATTTGCTGATAGGAAATCATGTGCAAATTCCATGAACATCCGCATATCAAGCCTTCCAAGTGCACCTAACCAGACAGTGTTGCATTCATTTAATTCTTATCATATCAAAAACCTCTAGCCTAGACCTGTCTATCATCATTCTTTCTGTTGAATAAGAATCAAGCTCTCTCTGTGTGATTAAAGCCATCAAAAAGCTCATTTCTTCCAGAATTTCATAATCGCCAGCTTTTTGTTTCTTCTCCACTTAGTAGGCTCCATATTGTAGGCTATACATTTTTTACCTAAAGCCTATACAGCATTTAACACAAGGACATTCCAATTACATGAAATTTAGTTTTCAAAGCAAGGAAATCCGCAAATGTTTTACTACTTTATTTGCATTTTTTTATTATTAGCATATTTTGAGCACTAAGCTACAAATTTATCTGGAGAAATTTTGATTTCATACCTGGCCGTGTCAACACGAGGCAAAGTTCGAGATATAAAGTTTGCGAACAAAGCTGGTTTTTCGCCTCAACACATTTCAAATGTAGGTAAATGGTTAAATAAGCATTTTTTTTTACAAAACGTAAATGAGGATGCGTGAAGCACAGGCAGCTAGCAATTTTTGAATTTTCTAAATCCATGATGAGGTCAACACTCAATGAAAGTACAAACCAAATTTTCATGAATTGGTAGAAAAAGAGGTTGCATGTATACATTCCCTTTCTTTATTTCGTGTTGAGTTAAAAAATGTTGAACAACGTTGTTGTACATTGTAGGCCATAGGGTCTACATGTATTCAAACAAATGTTAGGCTACCATTTTTCAGAAATTTGGTTCTATTTTCATGAAATTTCAAAAATTTCCAGATGTGTGGGAGGGCATAGTAACCTTAAACTCCCACCAAAAACACAAGCAGGAACAGTAGGAGATTCCTATGACCATTTCAAAACTTGCCCAAGATTGCCAAGAACCTATCGATTTTTTAGTTTTTTATAAGTATCGCTCAGGGTGGCCACAAAATTTTCAATTTCCCTGACTAAAATCCTAAATTCACTGACCAAAACTTAGCCGTCCATCAATGACGACAACACAATTTGGCCAAAAATTGACCCCCACCCCAAATCAACACTCGTCATATGAGTTACCACCCCCCATAGGCCTTTACGTCAACAAGTTTAATACATTTGTCCAAACACGTAAATATTGTATTGGCGTGGATCCTGGATACTAAGGGACACTTTTTAAGTCTTTCTTAGTTAAAAATCAAATCAATAGAAAAATATGTAATGTAGTAGACTGAATACATAAAGTATGCATATAGTAGCTGGTACTAATAACGACATTTTTTTATTTTATTGAAGAGAGCGAGTGATAGCGTCTGTAAAAATCCAATTCCTTGTTGACGTCGACCGAGCCTTGATAGTCAACTAGCGTCAACATTTTCACTACCCCCACCCCTCAGCTGTTGACGTCATTTATGGACGACCCCTTACTCGTTAATGCGTATCAATTTTTTTTGTCCTAATGAAAAATAAAATAACAATTGCAATTAGAAATAGTTGGATTATAAGGTCTTAAAAATTGTTTCCCCAAGGAAGGAAATTAAATTTGAATAATGTAAGCACACTTTATTTGGTGTTGTTGAATTTTATCAAACAAATTTCAAAGAATAAAGTATTTATCAACCTCAACATAACTGCTGATTGTTACACAGGCTACATGTACTTAGCTCTTTGCTGGGCACATGTCTAATAATAACATGCATGTTTACTCAGATAGGTGAAAACAAATCTTATTTTGAGAAAAATTTTCATAAGGAAGCATAAGAAACAAGATAGGTTCAATTCAATACAATTTTTTACCCTGCAGTCAGCATGTAGTATGACATGTAGGCTATGCTGGATTGAGAAGGATTGAGGAATGGCTGGAGCTGCTAGTAGACTGAGTTGCCTACAGGGATAGCATTTTGCTATTATTTGGGAAAATTTCCCTGACATTTCCATTATACTTCCATGACCACATTTTTTTCCCTGACCTGTGGCCACCATTCACTGTATCACAATGAGCTTGTCACAAAAGACATAATGCCTACAGAAAACTACTTCTGACTCAACCTGTCCCATCATATGATAATAGGGGGTTTGACTTTGACACCATTCGACCTGCCATTACACAAACTAATATAACATCGACAGCAAGGATGGAAAGCTGATTTCCATTAACTACAGGAAGCAACTTAGTAAGAGCGATTAAAAAATAAATTATTCAATAAAGCTGGTGACTGTCCGGCATTGACTGGAACTAACAGGTAGGTACTGTATGTTAATGGGTATGTAGTGGTATAGCCTCTCATGCAGTGTATTGCGGTTGAACCGGGATGATATTGCAAAAATTACAAAAGATTTTCTGAAATTAATTGGTTGCTTGTTCCTATCTGTGTACCTTCAATTATTTGTGGAAAACACAATGTCCTAGACATCACAATAGGAAGTCTTTAGGACACCTTTTAAAGTCTTGTTTTAATGGACTACGCGTGATGGCAGCAATTCAGATATACAGTGTGTACATGCAGTTGGTCTTTAAGATATAGGCCTGGGCCTAAGTTTACTTTAAGATGGTAGGCTATTTTTCCCATTGCACGAATACAATAGGCCTATGATTAATTTTAAAGATTGGTATTAAAAATCAGTGGTGGTCTTCTGAATGAAATACATGTAGCTTCTACTTTGAGTCTGACTCCATCCGTATCAGATTAGTATATTGCATACAAATGATATTCTTTTAAGAATAAGACACTATTTCATACGTGTTTTAAAGACATTTTCTCTGTATTAAAATTGTCTAAAATCATAATATGTGTACTAATAAGGTTTTTACCAATTCGCCTATAGTCTTAAGATAAGCTTAAGATACTTTATATTTTCGCACAAAAAAACTCACTGTAGGCCTACTAGACATATACACTCTACAACACGCAAGCAGCTTGTGACATTGACAGTTCCTTCATGCATAGGCTAGTAGGCTATATAGTTCATTCCTTATTAACGTAGTTGTTAAGTGAATAATTTCCCCAATTTTACCACCACTCACTGATCTTTCAATAATAATTTGAAAGAGATCATTAAAAGCTTGATCTAAGTTTTATATGGTCCTACATATTCATGACGTTACCACCCCCTAGTAGACTGAAATTAAGAAATATTGACCAGTATTCGATTTTTCAATTTGTAGCCTTAGTAATTGAAGCAAATTGATTTTTTTTCTAAATAAGTCAATATGTTTTCAATATCCCCAAACAACCGTAATATACATTAAAACGATGACACTTACTTGAAAAATTAAATTACAAACTTAATAGTGTTCGAAAAAAGTGGTTCGAACCCAAGACGATTCCATCGGTATAATTAAAAATAGTCGTAATTTCGTCTCTAAAAGTAGATTCTGGATCATTCTTTTCCCCGATCGATCGCGAGCACACTTCAATTCAACATATCCAAATTTCAGGTGTGTCCAAAACGTAAAAATCGTCCAAATTTGAGTATTTTAAAGAGGTTTCACAGCACTCACCTATCACAGTATGTCGCCATTGTTTTCCATCTAACTCCCGATGCATTCTGGGTAATCTGACTAACCCACGTGTAGCCTCAACAACACATTTGTTGACATTGGTTACCTTGGCAATACCCCTGAAAAATCAAAATAAAATTAATAAACTGACAAACATGCCTATTAAATTAATCGTCTGTTAAGTTAAGAGGTTGATTTTTCATCTTTTTCTTGAATTTATTACACTTTATTGCTTACTTTCTATAAAACAGTTTAAGGAAATTTCTGTTTTAAAATATGTGCTTGTAATACCTTGAGGGCATAATTAAAAATTTAGTAAACCTTGAAAAGTTGCAATTCGTGATATCCTTGAGGAAGCATCTACAGTAAATGTGATGCTCACTACACAATTAAATTACTGAAATACCAGCAATTTTGACATGTTTTAAGCACAATTCATTTGTACTTGAAAGTTGAAAGTAATCTAATAATAATATAATTGCATTCATGCACATGTGTTACCATGTGGAAATGGCCAGAAGATTAATGGAGCTTTGATTATTTTAAAGGACTGAAGAAGTTATTAATTGATATGAATATTTCAGTATTACAAATATCATTTAATAATTTATCGACACTGACAAATAAAATTAAGTACTCATAAAGAAAGAAATTTTAAAAAGGCTTAATTTTTTACTGTAAAAAAAATCAGGAAAGAAATTTAGCTTTTCATTAAAAGATAAATTTAGTTTAACGTTCATTGTCATTAGCTACAATGTATTTAACATTTGTGACCATTTCAAACTTCATGTAAAAATTAATGTTTGGGCTTTCTAAATAAAAACATACGTGTATTAATTGTAAAATAAAATCTGTTTGAAACAGTTGGATTAGTTAATGTTTCGTCTGCTGCGGCAGTGCCATTTGAAAATTTTTGAACTTTGAATCTAGGTGCCCATGGAAATTGTGTGGCTATGGGAATTTTTTTGTAATCTTCCATGCTTCATAAACGTATACATGAGTTTTCATGACATTCAGGAGCTTATAATGACAAGATGATGGCTTCGTGACGTCACAACACGTCTGTGCCGATTCCAATGGTCGAAATGATAGCGAATTTGCTTTTCGACTCTACAAAGTTGCAGGTTTTGTTCCCCGATCGAGATCTGTACTTTATTTGTGGATGGCTGAGATTTCCTAAGTGGGGGTTGTTTCGGGTAACAGTCTAAACAGAAGTTCTATAAATTCTCTTTGCTCTTCGTATACGCGACCAAAAAGAACTTAAAATCAAAAAAGGCCCGTTGTGTTTTCAAGAAGCTATTACAGTACAAAATGCAATTAACTGTTTTATTAGCACGGGATAAACCAGCATTAGCCCAATGAACATACCTTCAATTTCAATAAAAAATCGGTCACGATTTCATTCAATAGGAATTATTAAAAGCAAACAGTTTCATTTTCTGACAACCAATTTTTTTTTTTCAAACAATTGAAAAAAATAAAAGGGCATGTGTCCATAAGGTCTTAAGCTTGACTTATTACATATATGGCAAAATGTCTCAATCCATAAAGAAACATTTACATTTCTCAAAACGGAATCGGTCGGGCAAAATAGCATTTCATTTTGTTCTCAGAACAAGTTATTTCATTTGTGTCCATTCGCAGAGCGTTTAAAATACAATCGCAAAAACTGTCGTTATGTTATTCGTTAATTCTGGCCACCCAGTACCAATGTCACGTTATTGAGTGATAATGAGATCTCCACTTGCTCGATTTCACGGATTAAAAATATAGAGAGCTCGATAGCGAGGTTTAGATTCGATATCATGATAGGAAGAATGTGGAAGAGGTTGATATTAAAGCATTTACCTGGTTAAATGCCAACAATGTTGACGATTCATTCGATTATCTTGTTAAACTTTTAGAAATTAAAACCAGTTTAGCTGCACGTACTATTCAACGAATCGGCTACAACAAAAATGTTTGTCAAAATTCACGATATAAATAGCGCATTGCAGTAAACCCTGTATTGCACCAAGGAACACCATCGGTTCTTTTAGGACTAGTTCACACCTGAAGAATGGACTGCTAATTGCCGTAGGACGGAGATTTTGGTAACTCATAAAACATTCAGACGTGAACTAGCTCTTATTAGTTATAGCGAAAAAAGGCTCTTTTACAATCTTAGCTAAAGCTCGTTCGGATTTTAATTTTTCTGAAATTGTTACGCAAAAAGCCTTTTCCTGGCTACTTCCGTATCATGTAAAATATAGATCCAAACAAGTCGGACGATTACAAAATAAAGATCGATTTTTCTTAAAACCCACGTTAGGTGTGTTCAAAGTTGAGAAATTTAGCCAGGCTATGCTACATTGTTGGCGGAGGCTTGAACAGGCTGGCCGAGCTTGTGATATTCTGTATTGTGGCCTCAATGTATAGTGCTTCATCTAAATTCGTAGTGACAGAGACAGCAGATCCTCCGTCACTACGAATTAAGCCGAATTTGGCTGCAAATGGGCCAAGATTCGCAACATGAACACAACTACAGTTGTCGGCTACCGCATCTGTAACTCGGTAGCATTATCTCCTTATTTTGTAAGGAGATTTTTAAAGCCAATTTTGTATGGCATTCTTCAACTATAAAAAAATTTGATACGAAGCGATAACATGATTACCAAAGACTAAACTGCTGTAATTTTCTTCTCTTAGATAATCGTATCAAAATTCTCGGTGAATCTCGAAAAACTACGAATTGACGGTGTTCCTCTGTTGAATAATTTCGATTAAGTCGTGTTTGTTGTAAACAATGCATAATTCATGATTCTATGCAGCAGGTACAAGGAGTGGGTAACTAGATCAAAAGTAAAAATCGATAATTTGCTCTTACAAATTCATTGGAAAAATAGTCACGAATTACTTTCTTGCATCGATGGCATTGTTGACGTATTAAGTTTCAAGTTTTACATTGTTGCAATTTCGGTTTCCGACTCAAATCCCGCTTGTTATACAAGCTTGATTGAAGAAAGGACAAATTGAGAAAACATTTCACCCAAAAACACCAGCAAGCTCGATCTCATATTCTTTTAACGCTTGTAGCCGAATTCTTTAGCATCGTCTTCGGTGAAATCGCCGTAACGCCACATGTTCAGCTATAAGAGAAATTATTAATTAAACATTAATTAAAATAGACATCGCGTTAAACAAAGATTAAACATAAATAATAACCCTTTTCTTCTTGGCAGCTTCCTGGGCATTTTTATAATCTGTCACCTGTATAAAACAAAACGTTTTATTGTATTTCGATAAAAAATGAACTCTAAAATTTAGCTAAAACTATCAAAAAGTCAAACTTGCCAATTTTTTTAGCCTCTTTTCCTTGCGCATCTCCGCTAACAGAAATCCTTCTGAAATGAGTCCTTTGATGATGTCCTCTTTCGTGTCGGAATTGAGGAGCGTGACGTAATCGATGCCACCAGCTTTGTACTCGACGTTAAGTAGAAGTGTCAGATTTTCCGTTTCGGTAGCAAAAGCTTGCATGGCATCTTGCTGATACTCAACCTAAAACGAGTCGACGAGAGATTGTTCGGGTAACTCTTATGAAAGCAAAAAATGCGGTCATTTTACGAGAAAACCGACGTACGTCAGAATGTAAAGCTGCGCAGGCTAATCCGTATTCGTGCGCTGCGGGCCGAAGACCTTGGAAGTTCAGAGGTAAGGTAGCCAAATTTAAATTTTTCGTCACTTCTCTCTAAAATTTAAGTCAGAACATGAGAAAACACAAATTTTAGGAAATCCAAAAACAGCCGTTTTGCACTTACGTTTCCATAGTCGACGTAGAAAACGTGGGCACTTCCATCTCCGAGCTTTTCCACTCTCGCTCGATACCTGATTAAAATACCTTGTTTTTATAACTCAAGACAAGTAGCTACGCAAATCGGGACTATTAAGAGACCAACCATTCTCCATCGACGAACTTCGCAGCGCACAAATCTCCTCGCTTGGGAGTGTACGAGCCGGGGAGCGGCGGGTTTGTCGTGAATTCCTGCCGCAGTTGTTCCATGAGCTCTTCGAGTTGGGGTCCCTCTTCCACGTGTTGTGCGTAGAATTGAAGGTTTGGACGAACGTCCGTTAGCACCACAGAAACGTAACTGATGTTCCTTTCGACGATGTCGTCTTTAACATCCTGCTCTTTCGGCTCTTCGTAATTTGCCCAAATCTTTAGATGTAGCGGGTGAAATTAGAAAACGTTTGATTTTAATGGATTCAAGGTAACGTTATTTAAAAAGGTTAGCCCAACTCACTTTGCTCTTTTTTTGTTTCGCACTTTCCTCTGCAGTTTGTAGAGCGCGGAAATGTGTGCTGCGTTCTGCCGTCGAATGCACGCTTGCTAGTCCCTCTTCTACGAGTGCGACTGAAAGGTTGGTGTTGTCGACCCACAGCCAGCCGATGAAATTGCCAGCTTTGTCCATGTTTTCGACTTCGACTTCGACCTAGCGGAAAGTAGCCGCCAAAGCACGAAACGATTCAATTGCCAGGCGCACGACGTGCAAATGTAAAATAGTTTTACATGAACAAAATGCACTACCTCTCTCTGCATGCATAGCTCTTTCGTGAAGGCTAACGCTTCATCACCGAAAGGTTCGGAATCCATGGAACCCACGTTGGGAACTATCCTCGAAGCTCTCGGACAACTAATACCTAAAACACGAGAATGGGCACAAACTGTAGCTAACCAACAACTAAACGTAGATTAAAACCGCAGAATATTTGCCAACCTGCAAGAAGGAATGTGATGAGGCATGTCTCTTTCGGCACATACAACCGTAATCGGGACCCGCTGCTGACATATTCAACAATGCCTTCCGATCGACCTGCCCTTTGCAGGAAAGGAAGAAACTGCTTGGCTTTGGCGTAATCCTGTAAACGTAATAACGAAGAAAACGTGAGCCAAAAGAACTCATCATCCCGGCATGCAACATTCGAAAAGCCAGACTACGTACCCCGGAAACGTCGGCCACCCTGTGGATTGGTGTATCTTTTTTTCCATGCATCCCCTTTCCGCTTTTTGCTGCTTTCGTCTCGGCGGCTAATAATTCGTCGTAGTGGGAAGACCTTTGATCATCATCTTGGCGGTAGCGAACGACCGTGGCAAAGCCTTTACTCACCAGGGCTTCTGCAACATTTCTAAATTCGAGCCATACACGTCAATTAGTATATAGACTTTTGTTTCTTCATGTTTACATGTTAGCACGTAAAATAACTCACATTCCGCCAATTGTAACAGTACAGCATGTTTTTTCTGGAAACGAATTGGAGGCTGGCTGAACATAATCCAAGACTACGTTTACCTGAAAAGGAAGTCATGAAAACATTAAGAGAAAATTAAGCAAGAAATTCAATTTTTGTTTCAATTTAACTCAGTACCCTACAGAAACCAAATAAATTCCATTAGTAGTGACTTAGACATCATTGTTAAATTCAATTCAATTCGTTAATCTGCAGTCAGCATGTAACATGCCATGTGGCAGGGGGCAAAGTGACAGATTTTTAAGGGGAAGAGTATACGGCCGTGGCCGCTGTTTGGGGCACTATCCAGTCATACGCCTATATGTGCCTAATTGAGCGATTAAGGTAGCTTGTGGAAAACCATGGAAAACTACAACCAGGATAACCGACCAAGGTTCGAACCCGAGTCCAAGGAATTAAGCATAACCACTAAGCCATCCTTGTCGGTCATGACAAGAATTCAACATGAATGGAATTTAAAATAACACTAGAAGTGCTATTCCATCGTCTAATTGCATGCGAAAAGGACCAATAGTAAGCATCCATTTTGGCACGAAGCCCGGTCAATGGTTTTTAATGATTATGTCTACTTCTACAATGATTATTTTGCACAAAAATATTAGAAACGATAGGGGCCTATGTAAATTATTGGGAAAATTAGAACGTTTAAACAAGCCTATAGATAAAATTTTGCAAAAAACATTTTTTTTTCCTAGAAAACATTAAAATTACAGCAAACTTTATTATTCCAGTTTTATTATACCTTCTTTCCGATAAGTTTTTGGCGGAGAAATTCCCTAGCCTCATAAAGATACGGGATATCGTACAGGGGTCTGAACTGTCTCCCTTTCGTGTCTTTCGGGGCATCTTCCTTGGGACCTTCGGTGATTCTTCAAAGAAATAATGAAAATTACAGTTATGCGCTTCTTAAAAACAAAAAAAAAACGAAGGCAGAAATAAGTAAAGCTAACCTGGGCGGTCGGATGCTTGCCAAAAAGATCTTTTTAAGAGCACCATCATTAGTTTTAACTATCAACGCATCGGCATTAACAATTTCGTTAACTTTAGCACTGTACTCTTTTCCTTTGCCTTCGACGTGCGTCGTACTCGGGCTATAGTCTTTCCAAATTCGCATTCGTTTTTCCTTCGCAAACCTTTCCGCCGCTCTCAATTTATCGACACCGGAAGAAACAAAAGCCATGCTCCAATCGACGCATCGAGCAAATCCTTCCTTCACCAAAAATTCTGCGATGCTCCCATTCTGCATATAACAATACAATAAATTAATAAAGAGAGATTCTCGCGATCTATCTAAAACTGAAGATGTGCATTTTTTCGGCATTACCGGATGAATAATACTGCCAATGTAATTGGCATTAGCAACGCTTTCGAGAATGATTTCGACGTCTCTATGCAAAAGACGCGATTCTGTAAAGAACTTTGCTTCTTCCGCAAAAGGTTCGGCTTGAGGAGTGGCTCCATCTTCTCCTTGTTTAAAAGATGGACACTACAAACGTGCAAATAACAAAATAAGCTACAAAAACGTTATTTTGCATAATCGAAAACATAAAATTATGTAATAAGAAAGATTAAGCGTACCCTGATGCCCGACATCATCAGCGTAACATGTTGAAAATTTGGCAGCAAAAATGCCCGAATCGTGCTCCCATCCCGAACATGTTCAACGACAGCTAAAAATAAATTCAAACAAATGTAGAAATCGCATCGGCACCGCTTTGACCTGTTTTTTTTCTATTCTTCGCTTTATTTTTAAATAAAACACCAGTTTACCTTTAAGGGGTTCTCCATGAAGAGAGTCAACAAAATTTCGTGGATTTTCAACTGTCCATTTGATATCTCTTACATGATCTTGAGGATTGTCTTTGCTCCATATTCCCTTCGATGCAGATTTTGCAAGGTCCTCGAGGTCGCAAAGTTTTTGTTGTTCGCTTTACAATAAAAAATTGATAGTTTTCAGTCTATAAGCAGTAATATTATTATATGCGGCGTCATTTTTTTTTACTTACTCGCTGGGTTTAATTCCACCACGCCTTACTTCGACTAAACCTTCTGATACAAGCAATTCTGTGATGTTTTCTCCAGATGCATCTGTTGACGTCAAATTAAAAATAAGTTAAAAATCTATTTTTGTAACTTTTCGAATGGGTTTGAGGGCTAAATTTTGATTGAAACGCACCTTTGCCTAAATAAATGCATCCGTAGCCTCGACCAGTGGGTGAACCAGGTACTTTGTACTCTACCGTGAAAGCAACTTCTTTTCCAACCAATTTCTTCCTAAGAAATTCCCTTGCTTCCCAAGCATAAGGCTGAAAGAAATTACTTTTGAGTTTAACAACAACTCAAAAACCTAAATTGAAAATGCAAACATTGAAGACAGTTCTACCTCGTCTTTTGTTTCCACAGAACCTCCAACATTTGGATTCGTCCTTCTGGCTAATTTTCTTGCCGTGATATTTGCCAAACCAAGATGTTGCTCAGGCGGTGGACCACCCTTTGGCTGACCTCGGATGACTACTGAATCCCCAGATAAAACCTTTTTGATAAAAAAACGATAATGTGAAATTAGTTTTGCATAATTTTTTTTAATTTTTTATATATTGAACGAGCCCAAGAGCAGTTGAGTGTTTTTGGCACATCTTTTATTAGGTTCTTCAGCAATTTTTTCGTGAAATATTTAAAATTACACTTCCACACCTTGTAAAAACCATTAACAAATGATTATTATGACCTGATATGACAAACGAATGGTGGAAGTTTCCCCACACATTTTTAAACCCTGATTTCACGCTCAATTTTTGCTATTTTGCTAAAGTTGTAAACGTCTATAATATGCAAAACTGTCCGAGAATCTAAGCAAAATAAAGTGTGGGCTCTTGACCTACACGAATGGGGCCTCCAAACCAAATACAATATAAAAGAAATAACATCATTCATAAAATTAAAGGTTTTTGAAAGGTCCTTTGATGCAAATTTTTCCTTCTATGATTTCAAGATTTAAATTGACCACTCCATTTGGCATAAATAATTTCCTGACATGTGTTAATGATTAGGAATAAAGTCCCTTGTATGAAAAAGGTGCTTTTACCACATCTATTGCCTGGAAGCTCTATGTATAGATCATCGACACTTAACAACCACAATTTTCCAGAAAAGCAAAGAGCAGTGATCAAGATGCTAGTTTACTTAGATACAAATTGGACGAGTACAAGATTGAATCCCATTTTAAACTTGGATTTTTTTTTCATTATAAATATCTGGGCATTTGGCACAGGGTCTAATTATCAGCTCTGCTATAGGCCCTGATTTATTACATAATGTTGTGCTCGTCCAATTAGATGCAAAACAAACATGTACTGCAAAAACATGCTGGAAAAGTACTATAATTCAGGATAACTCCTCAGAATACGTCAAAATAGTAAGAAAATAAACATTTTTTAAGATCTATTACAAATGTGGAAAGTTTATTGACACATATAAGCCTAAGGTCATTTAAGGCTTCCGGACATATGGTAGTGCCACATCAACCACCAATTTAAATACGCAGTTTGCAAGCTAAAAGACCTGAATTTCGTCTCTAAAATTTTTTGCCTAGTAACCAGCTTTAATTATATATTAAACAATTATACCTGCTTCACAATTCCCCTATGTAAAGTTGGTTGCTGCTGCTGAGGCTGCTGCGAACTCATGTTGTTCCAATTCTACATATAATTCAAACGGTTGCCAAAATTAACTTTTGCACTTTTAATCTCAATAATTAGAGCACAATTTTTACTCACCCTTTCAACAGTGAAATAAGAAATCTATTACTAATCGTGTATTATGCAAAACGTTTCACACAATTTTTAAACGACAAGCAAAAGAACCTGAAAACGTGTTGCTGATGTGGCGTCACTAAAGTCTAAAAGATTGATCAAAGCGACCTCTGGCGTCGAAATCTTGCAATTCTAGAGCAAAAGGTCAAAGTTCATTACCCTTTCAATGCTACCTGAATTTTTCCTTTGCGTTTTAAACTTCCATATTAAAATATTAATGTTCGAATAATATTTTTTGCATTTTTATTTTCAAATAGATAGAATAAAAGTACGAAGAAAGCACAGTTAAAATTGGTATAAAAAAAAATTGGTATATAAAAAAGGCGAGAGTAGCAATGTTAACTATCGCCATCTATCGAGCAGTTTGGTAACTAAAATGTTGGGTGTACAAAAATTGAATTTGAATGCCTATATCACCTGCTATACGGCCTAGTGCATGCATGTATTTTAATGTATACACACATGTAGGTAATTTTTTAATTTTATTTGAAGAAATGCGAATTTTATTGAATTTTTTTAAACCACAAGGCTAATGGTTGAACTTGAAAATGCAATTTTTTAGCAATTGTTTATTAATTTTAAATGTTTTACATCCTGATAATACATGTACACATGCATGTAGTCAATATATATGAAGTCGATTAGCCTGCATTGCCCTTATTATATGCCCATATATATACGTGATATAAATATATATATATATATATATTTATATCACGTATATATATATATATGGGTATAAGGGCAAATCAGAAATTTTACCCATTTTGAATATACATGTATATATATATATGTAAATTATAATTTATCATAT
>JAQGCC010001855.1:0-21046 GCA_034698905.1 Xestoiulus laeticollis | reverse complement strand
AGTTTGCCATACAAATCTTCCAGACAGTTGGTGTTGGGAATCTGGCAGACAAAAATCTTGCCATGTGAACGCACCCTAAAACTCATTTCTAAATCATTGATGAATTTATAACGCAAAACATACATGTAGTGCCATGTAGGCTATACATTACGTACTTTTAATCTACATTTTTATTAAATTTGTAGATACATTAGCTTTAAACATGCAGAGTATATATTTATTTTGAGTTTTAAGCTCTATAATGTGTAGTATTTTTATTATAGGGAGGCATGAGGGCTGTAGTGTTTGCAGACACTATTCAAGGCATACAAATGTTAGTGGCACTGATGATTCTTTTGAGTGTGGGGACAATCCATTTAGGAGGAATCGAAACTGTGTGGGCAACCAATGTCGGCAGGAATGATACTTTAATTATGAAGTAAGATACTGTTTCATTTTAAATATTACTTAAGCATAGCAATAACGGTTCAACTCCTTTGTGAATGCAATTCAAAATAAATAAAAGTTTAGGATTTTTTGCAACTATTTTGTTTTTACTCATGCAGAAATCATAAGAACAATCCTCGCCATATTACCATATACAGTATGTGCTTTAAAGTACACATGTCTAAAAGTATTTTTTTCTTATTTTAAGTTTTTCAATGGATCCAAATTTGACTCACACATTCTGGAGTGATACCATAGGATGGACTTTTACTTATATCAGCTTTCTAGCTATGAATCAATCCGTTATGCAGCGTATAATGGCTTGTTCCAATTTAAAGCAGGCACAAAGGTAATATTTAAAAATAGTCAATAGGCTTCTATGATTTTGCATATTAAAGCCAAAAACGCTATTATTCTAATTGGTGTTGCTTTCCAGAGTCAATACTATGAGCATGATAGTTACGGCAATTGGATATACATTAATTATTTACTTGGGTATGCTGGCCTACACTACTTTCAACTCATGTGACCCTTTGATGAGTGGAAAAATTAGCAATATTAACCAGGTATGTGATATCTTATATAGTCTATAGAAGAGCAAAACAGCTGATCAGAAATTAAGCCATATATTGTTTAAAATCTTTCAGTTGGTGCCCTATTATATTATGGACACATTTCATCGTTATCCAGGACTTCCTGGACTTTATTTTGCTGGCATACTTTCAGCTAGTTTAAGGTAGCATATCAAATGCAATCATTACATTTACAACTCTATAATAAATTTAATGGTTTTGATCTTAATCATTTGCATTACAGCACTCTTTCATCAGCTGTTAATTCTTGGGCGGCTATAAGTATGGAGACTTTCATTTCGCCGATGAATCCCAATATGGCAGAGAAAACTCGGACTAATATTTGCAAATTCTTATGTTAGTATATGTTATTCAGCTATATTCTTCAATTTTCTCCCTGGACCAAAGTAAATTTTTTTTTTATCTTAATCGCAGCATTTATTTTCGGTGTGCTGTCGATGGCTGGGGTGCTTTTGACCCAGCTTTTTCCCAACGTTTTACAAGTAAAGTTTCAGATTATCGGTTATGAACTTATGCATTCACAAATACATGCATATCTAATGTGCATACGCTTTTTTATATCAAGGCTGCAGTAGTCATAGCTGCTATAGTCACGTGTCCTTTATTCGCACTTTTTACAATTGGAGTTTGCTGCCCACAAGCAAACAGAAAAGTAAGCATATAAAGATAGTAATAAGGAAAATTGCCATGTTTGCAAACAGGGAACTAACGCATTTGCTTATCCAATTTAACTATGGTAAAGTTTGACAGACTTGATATTTCAGATATGTAAACTTTTCAATCAGTGTTTGCTTTGTTTTCCTATTAGGGGTGCATTGTTGCATTCATCTTCACCACTATTTTTGGGATATGGCTCATGACAGGAGGGCTTCTGTATCCAAAAAATGAGCCTAAACAGAAATTCAACACGGAAGGATGTATTTCAGAAGAGTTTAGCGACATATCGTTAACATTTTTAACAGAAAATTTAACTGACAGTATCCCAACAACAACTTCAATTTACATAATTAATACAACGTTTCAAACAATACTTGAGGAACAATTCACACCCAAAAGTTATTCTGACGGTCATGCCCAGTCATTACTGTAAGAAAAAGCCTATTATGACTATGATTTTACACTAACTTTCCAATATGAGAATATTTAGTCTTATTTTTCTTTTCAGAAAAATCGTATTTCCATTTGCCCAAATATCTTATCTTTGGATTGGATGTATTATCTATTGGATGCCAATCATTCTTTGTGCCATTCTTACTTGCTGTTTAGGTAGCGATAATATATATTTAAATAAAAACATATTTTGTATTTCAATAAAAATTTTATTACTCTTTGGTTTCTTTTCAGGCAAAGAAGAATGTGATGAAAAATTTCAGAAATACATTCCTCCCTTGGTGAAATACTTGCATCGCCTGCTGCCACCTATACTACGTTCATACTTTCTCTGCGACTATGACGATATTTCCATTAATCAAAATTCAGGCGGAAAATCGCCCTTATCAGCTTTACTACATACGTTTTCAATTAATGGCGAAGAAGAAAGTGTAAATCGCGTATAGGTCTACCCATACAACCAAACAACAATCACAAACAACAATGCACGCCATCGATTTTATCTTAAGCTTCATTAAGAACTAAGCAACAATTTTGCACCTTTTTAAAATAAATAAAGAATAACATGTGATGTTTTAAGTTGTAAGTTAAACAAAAGTGCCTGTGATATTAGTTTACATGTTGGTAAAATTCATAGCATGCATTTCTGAAATTAAACTTCATTGTTAGTGTTGATTTTGTATTGAATTTCATTCGTGAGACATTCTTTTTATAGTAAAGATAATAAAGTCTTTTTAACAAAGATAATAAACTTTTCAGAAAAATAATATATTTTAGATCAATATACATTGCACAGTAAATAAGTTTACGATTAATTAACGTCTTTAATTCATTGTTTCAATTGCAGTCTGAATTTAACAGTTTAACATGACATAACAATTAAATAACGATTTTGAAATTTAATTTACATTAAGTCCTCTAATAATCGGCCATATAATGACCATATGCTTTTGCAAAAATCTGTATTTAAGAGGATTGCATACCAGAATAAGCCTTTCTTTCTAAATTATTTTTCATTTAATTTTGGAAACTGTTAGGACCAAATGGAATGTACGAGGACCTAGCATAAATATTCCATTATTTGTTTATATATATGTACACTTACTTGTATATTCTTTGAAAAGGAATAATTCAGAAAAAAAGGCTTATTCTGGTATGTGCGTGCTAAAAATGAACTTATTTTTAGTTTTTACAATAGTAGGCTAAAGTTGCTTATACCGACTTAATAACACTTTTTGATATATATAGATTATTTTTCGTTTTACATAACGCAAAAACATGCAAATGGATTTCGATTAATCGCTTCTGATAATTGATACAGACATAATGTACTTGCACTACAGGGAGTTGAATTTAGTACCAATTTCAAGTTTTATGATACCTATAGCATTTAAATTTCGTCTAGCATCGAAACACAATTAAACATTGATTGACTGTAATAAACTCAGCATCTGAATTTATTATTTTCAATACATGTACTATTATTGTGAAAGCCCTTGAAAGTACGAATGAAGAATGATAACATCTACATATACATGCAGTTTGAACAATAAAATAAATGATGTGAGGCGAAATTACCTATTTTGAAAATACGGGAATTAATCGTCCAACACAGAAGGCTGAAGACAATGCATGCATGCATGTACATATACACTAGATTTTAGAGAAGTCATATAAACATTAATGATCTAGCGTCTCCAGGGAAGACAATTTAAAAGCAGTCCCAGTAAAAATCTTCGATCCCATCGATTATGCATACGAAGTATAATTGCACCATTTTTTGGCCCATATCACGACAAAGCATTTAACTTAGTTGAAGTTAATATATTCATACTTTAACATTGCAAAATAATCTGAAATCGTGAAACTGCATTTTAGTTCAAAATGCAAGGTTAATCAATATTTATGGAGATCTTGATTCATTTTTTGATAAAGCATTGTCATTTAGATTATCCAATATGGGGCTTCATAGGGTGTCCATCAATTAAGGGTACCAAGTTTGGATATCTTAAATCAACGTACGACAATGACCAGAAGGTCATTTATTTTAGAGAAGGTCATAGAAGATTGTCCTTCAGATTCAGTGTTCTAATTCATAGTAGATCTCCTAAAATCCAAACACAAATACGGACAAGATTTTTTAAGTAAAACAATACCTATTCACTTCATAAAACTTCTGAAATACCGAATTACGTACATGTATTTTATGACCTTATACGTATTCGACATTTCCATTTACATGTACAGCAAGTGGTACAAGGCCAAGAAACAACCATTCTGATATACAAGCAACTTTTTTGAGGATATACATTGCATGTAAATACATACAAATTGAATACACTCACAGACATGGTTATTGCATTCTTGCATAAAATTCTCCTCATAACATAATCATTTTACCGCTACTAAAAAGCATAGTAATGGAATTGTGTAATTTATAACCATGAGTATTTTGTCAACTTTTACAAGCTCATGAGGATGATATCTAACATACATGTACATGTATACTAGTAGCTTAATGATCATGAATTATTCATTTAGACCCATTAAACAGGTTTTTAAACATCTCAATTATGCCGTTAGGGTTGTTGTCGACGTTAATAGTTTGAAAATTCCAATTTTTCTCAATTGATTTCAATACATCGTACATCGTGATCTGAAGCTCAGCATCGATCAAAAGTTTTGAAGCATTTCAACTATTGAAGCTTGCTAATATGGATTCTTACTTGAGTGTTTGGGATTATCTAATAATAGGAATTTCCTTATTACTGTCTGCTGGATTTGGTTTATACAATGGCTGTTTTCAGACAAAACAATCTACTTTCTTCGAATATTTCTTGGGAAGTCAATCGATCAGCATTTTTCCATTAGCAATTTCATCTTTTTCAACAATAACCGCATCAGGATTAATGATTGGGGTGGTGTTTTTTCTACTTTATTATTCTCACATTATATACTTTCTCGTGCAATTATTTGTATTGAGAGGGTCATGTAGATATGTAATTACAACTACATAATCCAAATGAAAAATTAAACTGAAAGTACCTATTCGCTTCAAAAATTGTAACCTTCTCCCACTTAAATATATAAGAAACAATATGAAAAAGCGCGGTTTGTTTAAAAAACGAGCGAGAGAAATTAATTTTTTTAATTCGAGTACAATTTTAAACGTGCATTAATTCTAGATTTTATAACCCTCATAAAATGTTATTTGATGTGGATATTTTAGTCTAATTTCAAATAACGGAAAATAACTTTAGTAAGTTACAAGCTGTTAATTATTGAAACTTAATGCAACTTACAGTTTCTCATCGGAAGTGTATTCCTATGGAATAGGGGTGATGCTCGTTATAATACCATACATAATTTTAATACCATTAATCAACGAGTTTGTAACTCCAGTATATCGCAAATTTACAAGTGGAAACATTTTCGAGGTAAGTTTGACGTTATCACCATAATTTTGTTATTAAAGAACATGGTATGCCATGATTACGTTTACAATCATTTTACTATATTATAACGTAATTACGTGTTCAAAAATTCGTATATGGCAAATGCGATTTCCATTGAAATCAAATTTGGAATTGCTTTAATTGAAAATATATGTAAACAATTTTACCCCAGATTTTTAAAAAGACAAAATACAATGTGCACTGAAGTAGCTTTTCACACGTAAAAATTGTTTCATTAAACAAAGTGGATTAAAAAAATTAAAAAATTGTGAATAGGCCTAGAAACGAAGATGTTAAACAATTCTAAAGAAAAACAGTTTAAAAGTTCGTTCAAATTTATATCATCTCTATATACACATCTACTTGGAAATTTAAGCGGAAAATAGGAACAGTTTTGACGTTTTATGGAAAAATAGAATTTTAAAACTGCGTTATGATAACATCAATTAGAGGTTTTTATGTAGATTCTTTTTCTATCACGCTATAGTTTTATGAAATCCGCTATAACAAAACCTTCAAAGAATTTGCAATCATCTTGTATATCATCTCTTCGGTAGGGTATCATTTTTACTCAATTATAACATCAGTTAATAATCATTATGAATTCATAATTTCAACCGCCTACAATTTTTAAAGATTAATTTTGCGAGCATGACAATTTACGGGCCGTCCATTGCAATGAGTTTAGGTAACAATAATTCATAAATACTGTCAATTAATAATTTGCAATCAGCGGCTTTAGATATATCATGTTTTATTCATTTTTCCAGCAATGAAGCAAAACATATGGGTCGTAGTCTCATTCATGATTGGAATATGCATGATATATACAGTTTTGGTAAAATATATTCATTATTAATCAAAAAATGAATATACGTAACGTGCAATTAACTTATACCTTCAACACAATTTTTTATTCAGGGTGGAATGCGTGCAGTGGTTTTTGCTGATACTGTTCAGGGGATTTTAATGTTGATTGTAATGGTAATCTTGATGATTTTTGGAACAATTAACATTGGAGGAATTTCAAAAGCTTGGGAAATAACATCCGAAGGAGAACGTCTTCAATTTGAGTGAGCTCAAATTATTTAACTACATGTATTTTGCTGCAGCACTTTTTAGGTTTCAAAGCTACATGCACTTAAAATTACTCCTTGTATAGTTTTAGTTTCGATCCTACAGTAACACATACTGTGTGGAGCACATTGTTTGGATGGATGTTCTCTTACGCATGTTTCTTTGCAACAAACCAACCTAACATACAACGACTTATGGCTTGTGCAACTTTGGACCAAGCCCGAAAGTAAACTTAGCTTTTTAATAATATGCCTTCACACTTTCCCAATTCCTTTCAAGCTTGTTTGAGTATGACATCCCTGGTCGAAATAAGTAAATTCTATCACTATAGAATTTACTGATATCAGTAAGATTTTACTGATATTTGGGACTTATTTCGACCAGGGATGAGGGCTAAATGTATGGCTGGGCTCATGTGACGTTTAGCAAAGAAATATTATCTGATTTAGATGGACAATTATTTCTCTTTCAGAATTAACATTATAAGCATCGTCATGTTAATCGCATCAATTTTTTTCGTGGGATATTTGAGTTTAATAGCTTACGCTACATTTTCCAAATGTGATCCAATGGCAAACAATGAAATTAGAAGTATGAATCAGGTAAGATATAGAACGACCGCATTAGACAAATTTAAGTACAAGATATATTGCAAAGAAAGCATTTTTGAATACATTATTTGGTATTTGTAGATCTTGCCATATTATGTGATGAAAACATTTAGTAAATACCCAGGACTTCCTGGCTTATATTTCGCTGGGTTGGTTGCAGCCAGTCTAAGGTGATTAATGAAATTTCTTAAGAAACTCATCGGTTAAATGTTAACATGTACGATATAACAAACTTAGTCGCATGAAATAAATGTCATTTTTAAATTATTTCTAATTTCAGTACATTATCGTCATTTCTCAACTCCCTGGCATGTATTACTATTGACGCCTTTATCCTATCGAAATACCCAAAAATGACGGAAGTGTATCGCACTAGAATTTGCAAATTACTGAGTTTGTATTGAACTTCTTATTTTTGTGTTCTAAGAGACCTTTAGAATAGGAAACCTAACTTCTGTACTCAATGTTGATATAGCATTTGTTTTTGGAGGACTCACAGTGCTATCAATAGTTGTCATACAAAGCTTCCCCAATATTATGCAGGTATTTAGCCCAAATGATCATTTTGCATTAATAAGACCATATTTGTTGAATGATAACTTCAAATATTTTTTAACATTTTGTACCTTGAGGGTGGTGTTGTTATCATAGCTTCTGTATCATGCCCATTATTTGCCTTATTTGTGGTCGGTATATGCTGTCCGAGAGCCAATAGCAAAGCAAGTACCTCAAATGTATATTTTGTATTGCCTGGATTAGATGGGAAAGATCACCATATTAATTTTAATTCGTTTGAATTTCAGGGTGGAATACTTGCTTTTATTATCAGTTTTTTAGTCGGCATTTGGCTTATGATAGGGGTAATGCTATTTCCAAGCTCACTATTGCACATAAAACCTAGCAGCATCGAAGGATGCCCTGCTAACAGTGCTTCAAATTTGACCTTAATCGAAATGTCGTTTAATTCATCAACAATTTCGACTTTTCAATATTTGAACGAGACTACAGAAAGCATCTTAAACATAACAAATTCGCAGCAAAACTCTTATACTGCTTCAGCAGCAAACTCACTTGATTTCATGTAAGTTTATAGTTTTACTTAACGGAAATGGCTTTTAAATATATCCCTTTTATACTAGATTTAGATTCGATATTTAAACATGCATTACATTTTTTTTACTTTAGGAAATCTGCTTTTCCATTGGCCAGTATGTCCTACCTTTGGGTTGGATGCATTATATTTGCACTTCCACTTCTACTAAGTCTTATTTTCACGGGTATTTTAGGTACATGTACATGTAACAATTGTAACCATGAATTGTTTATCAACCTTTTTGTCCTAATAGCATCATTAACTTGAAAATACTTAATCTTATGCATATTCCTATTTTAAGGGAAAGACGAAGTCAACGAAAAGTTTCTGCAATACATGCCACCAATAATTGAACGATTTCACAAACGTTTGAGTCCAAAGTTAAGAAAACTTTTATTGTGCGATGTTCCTGAGACAAACAAAAATGAGTACAACATTAAAGAAGAGTGCCTGCCATTAGCACAAATTCAAGCACAAAAGGCTACTAAAATTTCCATGAGCCAAAGTATTTAAGCGATCTAAAACATTGGCTTTTATTACCTCGTTTAATTTTAATCAACGTTTTTAATAATTACCGAATAATTATTTACCATTTATATTATTTATATAAAATTCGTATTTGTATACTTGTAATGTTGCACGCATAATAGAAGCAAACATTACTGTATAGTGAATGTCATTGATGGAATATTTTTTTCCCAATCCAATACTGTACACATATAGTAATGTCCAAGGAAAATTAACACCGAAAATAAACATAAAGGTGTGAAATTACGTGCTTTTTGAAGTTATGAATCTACAATTTATTTCGTATGTCATTTAAAGTGTATTTTTAGAGGTCAAACGCGTTTCTTAAATTCCAAATTTTATTGATTTCCAAATACTACAGTATATAATTTCGCAATTTTGTAGAAGCCCTTCCATTATCAACGAAGTTTAGTTAAGCATTACTAATAAATTATAATTATATTTTAATATGAAAACTACAGATATTGCGCATTAGATTCGTGTATGGTCTATATATACATGTATGTGAGGTTATTTCGTCAAGTACATGTACAGGCATCCTATACAAATACATTTACAACAAAGTGTTTATGACTTATTTAAGACTTTAACAATAGGTTGTGTATTTAATTTTCACATATTACTGTTGACAAGTTATAGAAGCAGACCTTGATCATGTAAAGTAAATTAATACTGCATTAGGAAACATCTCCAACAAAAGCGGACAAACTTTTAATCTAAAGATACTGCATTTCTATTTGTCCTGTTGCTTTGCGGTACAATGAGTGAGCTTAAAAAATTGTCTTTGGGGATTCCACTGGATCCCCTGCCAGAACCAAAAGAACGAGATGAGAATATACCACATGCCCCAGTGAGGACCACGGGCTTAAGTCGCCAAGAAGAAAAGGTATTGTGATCTAATGCAATAGCTACATGTAAATCCATATATAGAACTACCTCATCTGAAGTGGATATGTTGGAGATTCCAAAATAACAGACTTACGACATTGGCTATTCTGTAAAGTTTTGTTTAAGAAATTTTAATAAATATAGAGGATATCATGCCATGAACGAAAAGTTTTAAACAATTTCTGGGATTAATCCTCAAAACATGTGTAAAAATATTTACAACATGGCGCGGTAACAGCATTAAAAAAATCTTCAATGAATGCCAAAAAGCAGGGTGGACAAAAAGTCAGTGCCAACCCACTTTTTAAAAAAAATCTTAGTTAGGAAAATTCTGTTAAGGCGGTTAAATAGTCATGTGTGTTCTAGCCACTAATGCTATTAGATTTTACCTACGATCATTTTCTCATGGAAACCCAAATTATAACTTTTTAGATGTAGCACTTAAGACAAAATGAAAAATTAGAAGAAAAAAAAAGAAAACGCTCTGTTTTATGAAATCAACTAATTTCATTGCCAATTATTTAAAGTTTTCAATGTAACTATTGTTTTTAAGAACAGAGAAAAAACGAGAAATGGTGCACCACTGTAATGCAGCGTAGCTGCCATTTTAGGGTTTACCCTGTTTAATAAAACATTGTAACAACTTTAGAAAATTTCCAATGAAAACAAAAATTATGATTTCCTACAAACAGCTAATTATCTTCTTTTTCCTAATTTGATATTTTGACCTAAGTGCTACGGCTAAAGTTATAGTTTTGGTCTCTGTAAAAAAATGGTCGTAGGCAAAATTTAATAGCATCAGTGGCTAGAGCACACACAATTTCATGCTAACAGCATTGAAGAAAATTGTTGAACTAACTTTTATTCCATCCTGTATACAGCTCGTAAATATAGTGGAGTGATATAATTCTGTTTGTATATGCGCGTTTCAGTGCACTAAATCCAAGGTGGATTAAATCTTAGTCTGTGCTAATAAACATGCTCAGCTTTTAAAGTGCAAATAATCGGTTATCAATACACTTTCTTATATTTTTTTTGAGGAATAAGCGTCTATAACTAAATCGAAGCTAGAATTATCTTAACTACGTGAGGAAAACACCTTCCCCGAGAATTGAGGCTGGATAAGCCCCAGCATTTAATGATCTAATTAAAGAGTCAATAAGCCCGTTATACTGATTTTAAGATAAGTATTAATATAAACATGCCGCAAGAATATAAATAATTTATTTAAATTCCTCCCTCCTTCACCCCCCTGACGAAATTTGCACTGATGCTAAAGATGATCATAAACGCTCTTAGGGTGTGCCTTTAATATTCTGTACATGTAATGATACTATTTTAAAGACCATATACATCAATAAAAATTCGAAGATTCATTTTTTTCTGAATTTGTTGAGTCTGATGGTAACAGAAAATGCTTTAAGAGAGTTGCATACCAGAATAAGTCTTTTTTTTTCAAAATTATTTTTTAATTTAATTTTGGAAATTGTTAGGAACAAATAAAATGTACGAGGACCTAGCAAAAATATTCTATTATATGTTTAATTTTTTTGTTTACGTATATGTATATTCCATTTCATGGAAATATGTCTGTAAAGTTTATAATTGTAGAGTCCGGTAAACTTTACGGACATATTTCCATGAAATGGAATATACATTATATACATAAACAAAATAATAGAATATTTATGCTAGGTCCTCGTGTATTTCATTTGTTTCTATCAGTTTCCAAAGTGAAATAAAAAAATAATTTAAAAAAAAGGTTTATTCTTGGTATACAACCCTCTTAGAAATATTTAAAACTCCAATTTCCAATTATGTAATGTATTCACCTTTTTAAACACATAATAATTTTCGAAGAATTTTATAATATCTTATTTTCTCATGTTTCAGTTGGCAATTCGAAATGCATTGCGTTACTTTCCAACTACCACTCATGATGAGTTGGCACCAGAATTCGCCGAAGAATTGCGACAATACGGGCACATTTATATGTACAGATTTATACCGGATATTGAAATGAGGCAAGTTTGGGGCCGTGAAATCAATGCTGTACAGAGCTATAAAGTGTAGAAAAGTACGTTTCATTGGCTTTACCATTGCGTTAAACATTATGTAGAGCATATCCAGTGGGTCTTTATCCGACAAAAATAAAACAAGCTGCGGTTATCATGCACATGATCATGAACAACTTGGACAAAACTGTGGCACAATTTCCACAAGAATTAGTGACCTATGGTGGAAATGGTCAAGTATTTTCGAACTGGGCCCAGGTAAAATGAAACATTACTTCCTTATTTTCTAGGATAATGTACATATAAAGGTCAAAAACAGGAAAAGACGTTCTGATTTTTAGTAAATTTTGAACAAAACAACACGTCTTTTAATACTTTTAGTTTTGGCTTACAATGAAATATCTAGCTGAAATGGAAGAGGACCAAACACTAATAATGTACTCTGGTCACCCTATGGGATTGTTTCCCAGCATTGCATCTGGTCCAAGGCTTGTCATCACCAATGGAATGGTAAACACTGAAGGAAATATAATAGAAATCACAGACCTAGCACTACAGCAGACATAAAGCAATGGTACATATTCAAGATTGTGGATTTAACTTCAACATTTATTATTGTTAGGTAATTCCCAATTATTCCAGTCGAGAGGATTACGATCGAATGTTTGCTCTTGGAACAACGATGTAGGTGAAATCATTTTTATGATTTAGCATTTTTAAAACCAAAATGACACTGATAGCAAATAAAATCGCCACAGATATGGCCAAATGACAGCTGGGAGTTACTGCTACATTGGACCTCAGGGGATAGTACATGGCACAACAGTGAGCTAAGCGGTATTAAAACGATCATTAAGTTAATTTCAATAAATTTAACTGAAATGTCATTTTCTTTTCTAAGCTGACAGTTTTGAACGCAGGGCGAAAATATCTAGGAACAAACGATCTTTCTGGCAAGGTAAAATATATTGTATGAGTAAAATGCAAATCAATATGTTAATGCTTTTTGTAAAAAGTCAACCAAAAAATGAAAGTAATCAAATAGTGGTTTACAGTGCTCGTATACATACTGGATACCGTAACATAAAATGCACATTTAACGTTTACTATAATGCTGTGGCAATATATTGCAGGTATTTGTTACATCGGGGCTAGGTGGAATGAGTGGAGCACAAGCAAAAGCAGCCGTTATCTGTGGCTGCATTGGTGTAATAGCAGAAGTAAGCATATTTAGACAAACGGTTTCAATAACCGAGAAACTACCACATTTTTCAGTCCACCATTAAAAATGTTCACAGGTGAGCTATGCAGCATTAAGGAAACGGTACGACCAAGGATGGCTGCTGGAAATCTTTGACAATTTGGATGAATTGATCGCTCGCATCAAAAGGGCCAGATTAAACAAGGAAAAAACAAGTATCGGATACCATGGAAACGTGGTAGCCCTTTGGTGTGTCTTCTTATTCAAAATTTGTAGCAAAAATCTTTTGTAGAAATGTTGAGATATGCAAACAGAAAAAGTGCAACGATTCATTATTTCGGTTTCAACGACAAACATGCACTTGCAGGGAGAGACTTGTAATAGAACAAGAAAAAACTGGAGAACTTCTTGTGGAACTAGGATCAGATCAGACGTCATGCCATAATCCATTTAATGGCGGTTATTATCCAGTTCAGGTATATCAGCAATTCATGCAGTATGCTTTCATGTGAAGTCTAAATTGTTTTTAAATAATCATTTTGGATATTCTATTGTCCAGTTAAGGTTTGAAGATGCAAATGAAATGATAGCCAATAATCCGTTGGAGTTCAAGGAACTGGTTCAAAAAAGGTATTGGTTCAAAATTGAGATGCAATGGTTGTGAAAAACTTCAACCAAATAATAACCTTAGTACTTTTCTACAGTTTGTGTCGCCAAGTGAATGCTATTAACAAACTTGCTGCCCGAGGGATGTTTTTCTGGGATTATGGAAATGCATTTTTGTTAGAAGCTCAACGTGCCGGAGCTGATGTGATGAAAACCAATCCACCCGAAACAAGAGGCAAAACCTTCCGGTATCCATCATATGTCCAAGATATCATGGGGTATGCATGGCTAGCTTAAGGTATCTCATAGTCCACCAGTAGTAAAGATGATGCTAGTAATGCGGAAAAACTAAATTCACAGGGACATATTTTCTTTGGGATTTGGGCCATTTCGCTGGGTTTGTACTTCTGGATATCCGACAGATCTTGAGAAAACTGATTTAATAGCCAAAACAGTTCTGCAAGAAATAATGACCAATGGTGATGGTATGCCATTCGTTCATTATTCTTAAAAAGGCAATAATAATTACATGAAAAATTTCAACGTCTTAACATACTGTACATAATGTTTCAGTGCCGAAAGCTGTACAGCAACAATATATAGATAACATTCATTGGATCACCGAAGCAGGAAATCATAAAATGGCAATTGTTTAAACTCACATTTTATATTGCAAAATGTGTCACAATCAATACCACTAGTTATATCTTTTAATATGCATGACATAAACAGGTTGTGGGATCACAAGCAAGAATTTTATATTCCGATCAAGTGGGTCGAATTAGGATTGCCACAGCATTCAATGATGCTATACGGAAAGGGGATATCAAAGTAAGCCAGATAATTTTGCAAATGTTAAAAATAACCATATAGACCTTTAATTAAATGCAGTATGCAATTCATGTCCCAGGGACCAATTGCGATAAGTAGGGACCATCATGATGTTAGTGGAGCTGACAGTCCATTTCGTGAAACATCCAATATTTACGATGGGTCAGCCTTTACAGCCGGTAAGTATCACATTCGCAACACCGAGTTTTAAAACAAACAAAAAATTATCTCAAAGTGGACCTTACTCGTAAACAATTTTACTTACAGACATGGCTGTACAAAATTGCATAGGAGATTCTTTCAGAGGAGCTACATGGGTTGCAATTCATAACGGCGGTGGAGTAGGATGGTAAATTCATACAATTTTATATGGTCGGCTCTCGATATAACAAACGCAGAGTGGATTGGACAGTCGCTCAATCATTATACCGATAAGTCTGTTTTTACACTTTTTTTTCGCTCATATGTGGCTTTCATAAGTTTATATGACCAATAGCAGTTTTTAACGACTGAAATGACATAGTTTTTAGGTTTTCTGTCTTCTATTGAACACCAGAACTACGCTTTTGACAAATGCTGGAGTCTATAGAACAACACTAAATCTGCTTTTAGACATTTTTTTTGCATTATTTGGAGTACCGACAAGCCGACAAGGTTGGCTTAGTGGTTATGCTTAGCTCCTTGAACTCGGGAGACCCAGGTTCAAACCCCGGTCGGCTATCCTGGTTGTGGTTTTTCGTGGTTTCCCACAACCTCCATTAATCGCCCATATAGGCACATAGGCGAATGCTGGGATAGTCCCCCAAAAAACGGCCACGACCGTATAAAGTTCACCTTAACAAAATCTGGCACTTACCCCTGCCACATGGCATAATATACATGTTGACTGCAGGGTAAGGAATTGAATTGAATTGAGTACAAAAATTAGAATTATTGATTACTAAACATTAGAATGTTTTAAGACATTAACTTTTAAAATCAATCCTTAAAATCAATGCAAATATGAATCTTATGACACAACAGGTTGTTCTTTGTATCTGAACTACAATATCGAATAATTGTTCTTTATAAACAGTCATAGTATTGAGGGATAGTGAAGGGACCAGTTGAACCTTCGTTATACTGAGAGGCTAATACATGAGTTATAGGCATCTTGGTCGGGATCAGCCACTCTGTCCGTTATATCGAGAGCCGATTGCAAATTGGTTTAATTTGCAATTGGTTTAATTTTTATTAAGCAGATTGGTTTAAATTGAATTGCATTCCATAACACATTGAAAACGTTTTAGGGGCGAGGTGATAAATGGTGGATTTGGACTTGTTCTTGATGGATCTGAGGTGAGATTGAACTGCTTTATGCAAAAAGTATTCAATTCAGAATCATTGACTTCAAGATTTCTAAAAAAAATGTACTCAACAGGATGCTGGTAGAAAGGCTCAAGTCATGTTGGCATGGGATGTCTCAAACGGCGTAAGAAACTCAATGAGAAAGTGATACCTTAAGTTATCTTTACAAAATTAAAAATTTATTTTTAACAATTGTACAGGTCGCTCGTCGCTGTTGGTCAGGAAACGTTTTTGCCGAAGAGACTATTACACGTGCAATGAAAGCCAACCCGAAATTGCGAGTGACTCTGCCAAGTTCAGTAAAAAATCCTTTGCTCTGGTGAAAAAGAATATGTGTTGAACTACACAAGTAGCAATATGTAGATAGCTAAATAAATCATCGTTATCACGCAACATTCAATGGGAAGTCTGTAAAATTTAATGAATATCACGTGTTATCATCCAGGATCATCGGCCAGTTGCAGAAACCTTTCGAAAATTATTGAAATGTTCCATGTATTGATGAACCGTGTCTGTGGGAGCATACACATGATCCATGCGGTTTTGGAGGTAAGGTGGGATGGTGATTAGTGACTTGCGTAGAATGCCATGAATGAATTCCTTCATCAATTCGAAACAACTTGAAGGAATCGAACATGGTTGATACTCTATCTGCAAAATTAAATACAGACAAAATCTTGTCACTAAACTGGACTAATATTTCTTAAAAATAGAACTTATCAAGCTGAAAAATGCACAAACCTCAACTAAAATTCCTCTAAAACTAGGTCCAACAGATACGCTTCCAATTTTCACCAAGAAATCGGCCAATTCATAACGTGATCCTTTAGATTCGATTTTTATTGCTTTTTTTGGCTGATAGATTCCAGGAAGTTTGTTCATTAGACTATCAAAAAGCAAATCTGCTATCAAGCAAATTCCAGAGTCTGTCAGTGCAAAACATGTTGCCGGTTGTTCAGTATTCCGAATAACATGAACTGCTCTTTGTGGAACTGGAAAAAAAACATTTTTTTTCCCCTAAAACTATTCCTAAAAATTAAGTGACGATGAACTTGTTATCAAAATACTTCGTCCACAGTTTACATTTCATTCTGCCCAAGTGAAAATTGTTTAGGAAATGCATCGATCATAATTAATTTGAGACGTTAACAAATTTATGCTAACTCACTTGTATTTGTAACAGAGTAATATGTCTCACAATCAACACAAAAATTTCCTGCTCTAATGGCTCCTAAGCCTTCAAGGCGCTTCTGCAGCTGTTCAACAGCCTGTGAGCCACTTTTCCCTTCAGGTATGGGATATTGCTGAACACTGAAATTATAAAATACCAAATGGTTTTGGAAAAACTGCTTATACGGAGAAGGATGAACAATTATGTTAGTTAAAGATCATATAATTATAGCAAGATTCATGGATGCCCTGCACAGTTCATCTGCACGAACATTGCATTCTGTAGCTTGAGGACTGCTATTCTGCAATGCAATAGGCCCAATATTATCAGGGAGTCATCAAGCAGCTGATTAAATGTGCGAAGAACCTAACGTCCCCTACAAGAATTTTATTCAAATTTCTAAAAGCAGATGAATCCATTGATCACCTTTGACCTGATGATCGTGATTCGGTGAACCCGTGATTCATTGGATCATGTACAATGGAGTTTAATATGTTTGGTTTGGATCCTTTATAATGATTTTTGTGGAGAAATGGCATGTTTGTTAATGAAGCAAATGATATGAAATACATATTAGTTTGTGGTATATTGTATAAAAATACTTACAGAACTACACCCATGTCAAAATATCAACCAGTTAGAACCGCGTGTTGAGTCTGTTGAGTTCAAAAACCGATGGTGAAAAAAATAGTAAAAATCTATGCTTTTGCGCATGCGCGCATTGAAAAACAAGAAATACGTGCGTCTAGCAATTAAATCGAATTTCGATTTGTACTTTGTTGTAAATAAGGAAAAAGCCCGTTTTGGAGATTATCCCTATCATCATCAGGCGCGACGTTTTGCGAACGTTGTTTATTTGCTGACAAGCCGGTGCAGGACAAATTGGACAATGGTAAGTATTTACTAACTAGTGAAGTTATAATAACATTTTTATCAGACGAATATGCGTGAATTAAATTTCATCTAATGCGCATTCGAAGGGTTTTGACAGAATATTTATGTTGAATGAGTACATGTTCTAGTGGTCGTGAAAAAACGTGGATTGGGAATGGCGCTTTCCAATAAAAGCTCGTCATCACGTGGTTTTAAATTAATTTAATAAAATGATAACCTACCTCAATTTCATATTATAAGGCGCATTTTATATTTTCTCTATTAATACAATGAATTAAAAACTGCATGGTGTAGGTTTTACTATAACAGCACAAGGTCATTGAAGTTTTGACAAATGACAACACGTTTTAGGTTCGGGCAACACGATTTTATGAATGTTAAATGAATTGGCAAGTGTCTCTGAAAGTATACTTACGAGCATTAAGCAATTATATTAGTGTTAATTGTTCAATGGTTTCCGTCTAATTGTAAAAGCTACATGTTATGTAATGAGTATATGGGGGGAAAAACTAGGCTTAGAAGCTGGGAAGTATTAAATTTGGACCTATGCACTAATCTACGTGTTGCATTTTGATTTACAGAATCTTCCCGTAAACCCAAAACCGTTTCTTAACAGTTTAACTGGCAAGCCAGTAATTGTAAAACTGAAATGGGGCATGGAATATAAAGGATTTCTGGTATCAGTAGATGGATACATGAACTTACAGGTAAAAATAATAAAATGATTTGATTTTTAACCTTTAATGTAAAACATGTCACTATAATTACGTTTCTAAACGATAGCTTGCAAATACTGAAGAATATATTGACGGTAACTGCACAGGAAATCTAGGAGAGGTTTTAATAAGGTTCGTAAGTTTCGAGAAATTTACCTAAATGCCATCGGCGTTTTTTATATAAAAGAATGCTTAACTTTTGTTTAGGTGTAACAACGTTCTGTATATTCGGGGAACTGAGGATGAAGAAGAAGATGGTGAAATGAAAGATTAATCCATAGCACTCATATTTCACCGATATCGAATTTTCATAAAATTTCTCATTAAAATTTCCATTTTGTACAAGTATATTGGTATTCATTAATATGTGAAATAAATTTTTCTCTCTGGATTGTGTTTACATGTACTTTTTCTTTCCCATAATGAATATTAAATGAACATAAGAGAAAAGATATTGTGTAAATTTAAACTTGTCAATCAACTTAATTAGCATATAAGCTTGTAGATTTTTTTATTATACTTGAATGAATGTATGTCTTCATATATGGGACATTCCTTGCCAACTTTTTGCAACGCATGCAGTTACTGCATTATTGAAAGACTTCCAAAAAAAAAAATCTGCATGCTTATTTTATGTTATGAGCGTTGATAATCATGGATCATGAAATGTTTTTTTTTTTGCACCAAATATCATTTATACTCCAACGGAGAAAAGTATGTTCTGACGTTACTTTCATATCATAAGCAAAACTGCAGAAAATAGCTTAATGAACCAATGCAATATTTCATATACATGTAGGCTACTAGTAACTTATCAGTGGCATCCCTGGTTAAAAACCAATTGTGAAATTCTGGATTTTATTGTTATTTGGTACATTGCATGCATGCTTTCTATTGTTGGCAATAGCCATAGAAAAATCCTATTGGTTTGAATTGTTTTAATTTATTACCCTATAACCCAATGATCAAGTCAATAAAAATAAATAAAAAGTCAGAATGATCAGGGAAAGGCAGATTCCTTTCAATGGAATGCCATTACAAGTTAACGCTGGTCTAAAATTCCAGAGAACGTACAAACATTAATACAGAAATTCTATTGGTCTTGTTGGTTTCTATCATAATTCTAATTGACATTTTATTGTTGTGAATTGGCTGAATCATATTGGGCAATAAATTAAAACAGTTCAAAACAATAGGATTTTTCTATGACTATTGCCAATTATATTTCCCTGATCGTCGATGTATTCGACATATACATGCAAATTAATGTATATTTACAAAGTACGCGTATGTATAGCCCAGTATTAGCAATGCAAAACCTTTAATCAATACGAGCTCACCCTAGCTGTTAAAATGATTTTATCCGTAAAACTTGTATTACCTTATGTAGAATGAGTCGAAGCTTATGAAGAGAACAGAAAAACACCTTCTAGTTTTCCAACGTTGAGGCAGCAATAATCGAACTTTTCAAAACTACTGAAAATTAATCACACAAAAAAACTACCGCTAATCACATAACATGCACTTTTTGCGTCCGCGTCATACTTGGAGCGTTGTGTTTTGTAGGAATATCGTCATCGTTATTTCGTCTGTTTATGGCGAAAAGTATAATCAAGGTAGAATTATGCAAATTTTCAAAATAACTCTGGTTCCCGCCAATTTTTTCAAAATGTTTGGTTTACCATATCACCAGCTAGGTGTCGTCGCGATCTTATGACGTCACTCTTATCACTTGTTCTGCTACACGTGCAATAGTGCACATGCATCATGACTGATGTTCTCATTGAAGTTTCAATTTTGAAAACACATGGACGACGAGTACGAAGAATGTTTAGTCCTCGTGGAGTTGTCAGGGATTATTGACAATGATTTTTTACTAACTTGTGAAGAAAAATGCAAAATACTTGTAAGTAGGCTTATATTTACATTTTGGGTGAACTGTCAAATGAAGGGAACCTCGATCAATTTATGCCTGACTGCATGCATGGTCAAAAAACCAATACATGTAGAGACGACATTATCTGCTGCTTCATTGGCTTTATTGTTAACAATAGGATCAAATATGTCAATGGAATAATAGAAACCAATAGAATGATATTTCAGAACAGGGATGTGTGCACAGTTCAAGTGGAGATTTAATTAAAGCTTTCTTGAAATGCACACAAATCGATTAAATTGGTAATTAAGGCTCTAATGATTTCAATAGGGCTGTAGGAATTTTATTCTATTGATTGTTGAATGTGTATTTTTTTACAGGGAATAGACACAAAGAATCCAATTTTGCAATTGGGGCACTATGTTTTCAGAGGAGAATATGAGACTTCCTTATGCACAGCAGTTTTGTTCGAGGACGTACCTTCAGAATTGTCCGCCGAACCTTCAACCAGTAACAGTGGTATGCGTGTTGACTTAAGGGGGCGATCCCCACTATGATCCCCAATGGTTAAGATGGGGCCGAATTTCGAGCTGTTGTTTTTCCCTTTT
>JAQGCC010001854.1:0-21049 GCA_034698905.1 Xestoiulus laeticollis | reverse complement strand
ACCACCAGGCTTTGTCGTGACCTCATGGAATGTTTCAGCAAAGTGTGGTAAGATCTCTGGTTAATTACGTTTTTAAATTACAAGGATTAGAACTACAAAATCGTATACGAAAGTAGGTTATAATTGCATAAGTGGTACCTGATAAATGTAATTCTGCCGTTGCTTGCACCATCTCTTCGTCATTGGTTCCGAAACACTGGTAAATCCCTTGACTGGTGGCATCTACTTTATCAATAACCAGAATACTGCCAATTGCATTTTTAACGGGTGCGCCATTGTGCCTCCATACCACTGAGTGTACAGGTTGACCATGAACTTCGCAGGAAAATGTCACTTTTTCATTATTTTTAGCCATTTTAACAACTGGATGAATTGTGACTGAAAGAGTTGCTAGGAAAAATAGACGCAATTAACATTCATATTAGCATGACTTCTGAGAACATATGCTGTGCATGAATGTACTCATGTACAGCTAAATGATTTGTGGGCATATATACTAGCTGCAACTCACCAGATATTCTTAAAGAAATAGCTAATTGTTCCTTTCCTGCTTCACTGGAGACTTCACAAATATAGGTTGCTTCATCATCTACTCGCACGTCTTTAATGTATAAAGCATTTGTCGATACACTGTAGCGACTTCCAGGTGTTAGTGAGATTGTTCGATTGGCAGCTCCTTTTTTGTACCACCTAAGTTTCCGAGATTGAAAAACACAATTTCAGTTGTTCTATCTTAATTATACTATATTTTCATTAAAAAAAAAATCGACAGGATTTCATTCGGTAACAGCAAAAGATGTACTAACTTAACTGTCGGCATTGGATTTCCTTGAGCCACACAGGGCAAAATAGCTGTTTGTCCACCGCGGACAAAAACAGTTGAAGCACTGTCCAGGATCTTTGGGTGAATTATTCCCATTGACTCTTCATTCATGGACATGCAAAAATTATAGAAGTTAGATGCCGCCTTTTTATTATTTACTACCCAAATAAGTATTGGAGCAGAATTTACCCGTAACAAATAGCTGAGCGGCATTCGAGCTACTCTGGGTTTCTCCTGTGAGTTTATTAATGGTTTTGCATTTGTATTTGGATCCCGATTCATTCAATGATGCATCACGAACGTGTAATTCACCAGTTGGCATAATCGCATATTTACTATCAGGAGCTAAACAACAAGAATTCATATTTTCTGATCATTTAGTTCTTTGTTGATAAGTTGATACATCGAAGAAAAAAATTGGAATGCAATTTAAAGAGTTACATACAATCCGAATTTGCAGGCTCAATCAGCTGATTGTCATTCTTGATCCAGGCCACAATTTTGAGGTGGTTTCTTAAGACAGGTGGTATGTCACATTTGAATACTGCAGTATTCTTCCTGATGACATAAGTGTCGTAAACTTGGATGTCATGAGCTTGGAGAACAACTGAAAAATTGCATATCTGGCTTGTGATTTTTGATTACCATTGTTCTTTTTGTGAAGACAATTTCATTGATTTTATATCAGGCATCATTCAGTATTTAAATAAACGTACTTCCTTGAACGTGTGCATCTCGGCTATAAATTGTTCCAACGGCATTGGATGCCACGCAACGATAAACTGCCGAGTGAACGTCGAGGCGGAAATTTTGTGGTGCGAAAGATTTAAAAACCAGGTTTCCAGTCGAAGAGATCTCTCGTAATCCAGGAATGTTGGTTACGGCAGCACCATCTGCTAGGATCCAGTTAAGAGTAGGTGTAGGATTTCCATCGGCTGCACATTCGATAGTAGTTCCCTTATTGTTGGCAAAATTCACACGGTAAGGAGGCTCCTTCAAAAACTTCAAACTTATGGAATCCAGACTTGCTTCTAATTATAGCAAAACGTTATATTCGTCAACGACTGAAGTTGTCATTTTCATGTTTCAAAAGTTCTTTAAATTTGAAATATGGGGACAAGAATTTAAATTGTCTCAGAACATTCTTTGGCATATTTTGCAGAATTATGTTTGCAAACACCAGTCTTGCAATCAGCATACAAAGGCTAGTTGCATATGAACCTCAGGTGTAAACAAAAGTGAAATGCATCGAGAAATGTTGTTTTATTTATATTTCATTCATAGGCATTTACAGATGTCAATGTAAGAAAGATTTAACAAAAAAATCCCACATTGATGCATATAATATCATTTATTTAATACATGCATACATCCATGCACACATGCCCATGTTGCAATGTTGCAATTACATTGCATGTAAATCAAATCCGAATTAAGGCCTACAGTAGTTATAATCAAGTTTCAAAAAGCACTTATTTTGAAGTCCTCTTTCATTTTTAAGCAGCTAGCTTAATTCCTAACAATTGTATCTTTGCTGGAAATTACACTGCTAGTTCGATCATTCCAATTCACAAGTAAAATTACTTCAGCTCTTCTTCAAGAATTCAGGCTAGAATATCACAAAAGATTAATTTGAACACCAAATTTATAACAACTGCCTGTATACGTAGATATTATATGGCACAAGAAAAGGGATCGACAATGGATCAATTACCCACACTTTTAAATTGCTAAGCTGTGGCAGTAAATTAAGGTTGACCTTGTCTCCTATCCTTCCTTTCTGCCCTTATCAGCATTAGAAATTGCCTCTCTAGCATGCCATAAATTTGCTGTTCAATGACAGTTGTGTAACATATGCATATGCCCATGTTCATTGAAACAGATTTAGCCCAATTGATTATTTCAAGTTGTTATAAAGATGTGTGCATGACTGTTGTCATTTCAACCACCTGAAGAGCAATGACCATACTAAAATACTAGGGAAAGTCAAGAACTGCATGCACACATTGCGTGCAGCCGTGCACATGCACTGGGATCTAAATGCCCGAATTACCGCTGTTGGTGACACCTGCAGTGACAACCCATAGAATCAGCACGGAAAAGGCCAGCATTTTGCCAAATGCTGATTTTGTCCCAAGTTTTGGCAATGAGAATTTAGTTAGATCAGAGTTGACAAAGGTTATTTGTTAGAGCTATCAACAATGAGGCTGAATGTCGAATGACCTCTTGGGGTGGCCTACTAGTTGCCAAATGGACTCGCCCTACTTGCTTCAGCCTTTATGAGACTGCCTTCTGTTGCCATACTGGTATACAGGGTATCACAAAAATTATTTTTAAGAATTTTTTTTTTAATTTAACATTGTGATCTCTTATGTATGCAGGAAATGTTTAGCTCTGTGCTAGGGTACTTTTGCATCATTATTGTGTGGTCTTAGCAAATGTTATTTGGAAATTTGTTTTCTGAAGTGACCAACCAATGGCAGCTTGCTGCTTCATCTCAGACATTTCAAGATAGCAGATTTAGTAATATTGCATTCCTTTTAGCTTTCAATTTTTTTTTTTAAATTGAAATGTCATGGGTTTTTGTAAACCAATTTTTTTCTTTTCATTTGAAATTGACATACTGCATACACATTTGTTTTAAATGCTTTTATTGATTTATATCACATAATAAAAACATATCAGTAAAATAATGACAATACAATATCAATTCAAATGAAAATCACGGTCTAATATTGTGTTTTATAGTAGATGGACAATAATTAAAATCAGTTTGTTCAAATAAAATATCACATAAATAACAACACTGAATAATCACGCACACTTAAAAAAAAGTCACGCACTAATATGCATAAAAAATGCTTACATGAGGATTGACTAATATGCAGATCGAAGTAAACATTTTACATATCAAGCTGTATTGCTGTTAAGAATCGTTTGAATTCAGAATGAAAATCCTGGAGGAATTTTGCTACAAAATAATGTAGTTGCGGGGTATTACTAGAACATGCATATATTATTATAAAATCACGATTCAAACGACACCTGAACTTTTGGCAGATATACACATTGAGAGTGCATGACTTTATGGCTGGTTTGGATACTTAATTTGTATAAATGGTAACGCAGATCGAACTACATGTACATATCAGCTATTAATAAAAAAGGTAGCAGGTAGAAATTCGGAATTTGCTCGATTATACGAACCTATAAGTAAAAGACATGAATTAGATTACATGTTGTTCCAATGCTTATCAGTTAATTTTTATTTCGCAAATATATTACCTAATTAGATTAAATGAAAGTTGCCTTGTCTTCCATGAGCTCGGCTTGCGGCTGCTGCTGTTGTTCCTGCTGCAAGTATATATATTTTAAAAAAAAATTGGCAAAAAAAAACAGATTTAATTTCAATTAGAGGATCTGCAAAATATTTATTCTGGGAATTTAATTGTGATGTTTTTTTTTAAATAAATAAATATTTGAAAGAAAGTTTAGCTTGTATTTCAACATTATTTAAACTTACCTCATTTTGGTACGAAGGAAAACTATCCATATTCTGTACCATTGTTTCAGACGGTGGGTTTGGAAACACAAATGTGGTTTCAGCATGCTCTTGCCCAGGAATAAAACTAACGAATCAGATAAATATATGGTTAATAATAAAAATTAATATCGAATATGGGCCTTTTCTAAGGGCTTTAATTACCAGGAATCTGGTGGGAATAATGGCTGATGCATCATTGGCATGCTATCAGCTGGAAATCCTTCAAATCCAGTGGGCAGTGGAGGACCTTTAAATAATAAAATGAGTGGTAACCAATTAATCTTGCAATAAAAATGGAAATAATTTTGTTCTACACTGTATATCGGCACATACCGTGTTGCTGTTGGGCGCGTCTTTGTAGCGTGGCCATCATATGCATATGGTGAAAAGGAAGTGTAGCATATGGGGCAATTTCTACATCACCTTCAAATGAAATCAGTAAAATTGGTATAAAGAAATACATGTAATCGGCATGATCTGTCATAGCATTTTGCCGCATGGTCAGTCAACTTACCGTAGTTTGCATTTTCATTGGTCTGTCTGTTCAAAGTTCCTCTTTGCATGTAAGAAAAACTTTCAGAACTATCAGTGCGCTTTAGTTCTGAGCTAACAACTGACATTCTGTTACCTACAAGATAGAAATATCCAGTTGAAATTTTCTGAATAATTATAGTAGGCCTATATTAATTATTCCAGTTATTAGAAGTAAAATGGACCCTATCACAAGGTGTACCTTTTCGAGCTTCCTCCCTTTTCTTCATTTTAACGCACATGCAAGCCATAGCGAAAATTGCAAGCAGAATAATGGTGGTGCAAGCAATGGGCACAATGATGTAAAAGTTTAGAGTTGCCATGAGTCCATCAATCTTTTGATTTGGGGCATCTCCTTGAAGTTCCGGAGTGATAGTGGCTACCATCAGTGGAAAATATTAGAAACAATTTATTATGTCATTTGGTTGTGGGCAAGTTTGAATGTAAAGGCTGTTTACAAAATCACGGTTTATTTACCGCCCGATAACGTGAGAGTGGCAAAGTCGTAATTGGCAATCGAGGATCCAGCACTGTTATGGACTGTCATGCGAAGTGCAAACCAGGTGGCAGGTTTCAAACTCGAAATGACCAACCGCCTATCTTCAGGCTTGGAATTACTGGATGCCAATGTCCATTCATAGGAAGATTTTGGTGCATATTCCACCATGAAATAGAGGATGGGGCAACCGTTGCTTTTCCAGCTATTTAAGTATACCGATATCGAATTGGAGGATTCCTCAATTAGATCGCCTTTGCTTGGTGCAGATGGTACTGTAAGTTGATAAAAATATATTTCACTTTTATCATCTCCCACCAGCAAGCTCAATGCTAGTCACTAATTCTAAAAGCATTTTGTGTTTGCTTTTATAACAATATAGTAGCCTAACAGTGCTAATAACACAATTCTATAAATACTTTCATCATTGAAAATCACTTACCTGAACCATTTGTTGAAACAACAGAAACATCAGATGGTGCACCAATGCCGATCTTGTTAAATGCTTGAATGAAAATCTCATAACGAGTTCCGCAATCCAAATTTTTTATTTGATATGTTCTCGCATCCGAGCCGACGGTGATTTCTGTCCAATCCCCGACATCTTTTCTTATGTTTATGGTGTATCCTGTGCAGATTTGAAATATTTCTATTTAGACTTCCAGTAGCAGCTAATGTGAACCTGGTCGAAATGTTTGATCACCTTTAATTCTTGACATCTTGCTAGCGGGGATGTTCCACTGCAATTCTATTTTGTCGGACGAGGTAGATCTGACTTCCAATTTTGGTGCGGTTGGTGGTGCTGTTCAAATTTTTAAATCGAATTTATAATATACTGAAATCCGTTTTATAACAGTACTTGATAGTGGATCTTTTTTTTTACCTAACACAATGATAGCATATGTGATTTTATCTTCTCCGAACTCATTGCGGACACTACAGATATAGTCTCCAGCATCCTCTTCTCTTATTCGTTTTACAGTCAGGGTTCCATCGGCTGCGATATTGTATTGATCTCCATCCTGAAGGTGCTTTTCTCTTTAAATGCAAACACAAGTTTTGAAATTACAACAACATTATTTTTGTAATTATGCTAATATTTAATGATCACAATTGAAGGCCATGCAAGGTCAACAACGTACTTAAGTTTCCAAGTTTTTGTTGGTTCAGGAAGTCCCACAGAATGACACGGCATGGTAATGTCCACTTTCCAAGGCGTTATTAATTTGCTTTCAAACGACACAATTTTTGCTGGAACTAAAATGTTAAGGAATGATTGAGATGTTTGGTGATATAATTTAATGTATTGCCACTGTATTTTATTGTAGTATGCACCAACCTGTTGGCCCATTTGGAGTCTGGAAGACAGTTTTCGAACTCTGTCCTTCTCCGGCTGATGTTGATGCTTTTACCCAGAACTCGTAGCGATGGCCCTTCTTGAGCCGAATAACTTCGTAATGATTCAGTTGAGCTGTAATTGTGTGAGCACTCATATCCTGAAATGTCCTCATGAGACATAAAAAGATAAGGGTTTTCCAATGGCAATGAAAAATAAAACTTAAAAACTTAATGTTTGTGGGAATGCCTCTGCTACAAAATTACACAAACGCACACTTGGCCAAACTTGTGATAAATATAATATGTACATTGTTATAATTCTGATATTATTTATTGATATTATTACTCTAAATTCCATATTTTTGCATATGAAATTTAGGATTTCGCGAGCAAAGTCATGAAAATTGTTTGGAAAGTTACCTTGACATTGCTCGAGTCTCTCCAATAGACTGAATATGATTGGATAAGACCGTTAGGATTTTGTGGTGGTTTCCAAGCCACAATAACCGAATCATCGGTCATAGCAATTGCTTTTATATCTTCAGGTTGTCCTGGTGCTGAAAACGATTGTCCAATATTGCTTAATTAGTTACAAGATGTAGTCTGGGATTTTTCTGCTGACATTATGCGTGCAAATAATTACCATCATCTAATGTTTTGCAAAAGACAGTGGTGCTTTTTGGTCCTTCGCCAGCTTTGGTCATTGCGAGCACCTGAATGCTGTAATTACTGAATTTTTCCAAATGATTCAAAGTCATTGGAGTTTTCAGAGTGATGTTGAAGTTTTCTGCCACATCCTCTGAAAAATGCAATGGCAAACATCACATAATGCTTTAATACTATTTGCACAAATATTGAGAAGTTTTAAATGGAACACATTGTGAGCACAACATTATAACTAATTCTGTGCTTCACCTTACCCACCAAACCAGTCAGATGCGGGCTTGTACAACACCTTATAGCCACTCAGAATACCATTGATGGAGTCTGCAGGGGGTTCAGTCCAGGTTACGTGAATACTCTGGGAGGTGAGGGTGGTGCAGTGGACATCAACTGGTGATAAACTGGGAGCTAACGTCAAATGATCGAAATTGTATCAAAAATTTAAGTTTCAATTATGTAATTTTAAAAAGCTTGTTATGTATCCTTACCTCCTTCCGAAGTCATCACAATGACGGTATCGGATTCGGGTCCTTTGCCCTTTGTGTTGTATGCTTGCACTATGACGGCATATTTCGTAAATTGTTTTAATCCCGCAATTTGCACGAACATAACATCAGAAGTAGGCTCAGGAGTGAGGAGTGTTTTGTAGACAAATGGATCGTTGGTGTCCACTTCTTTATATCCAATGTAATAGCCCAAAAGTTTTCCATTCCAATGTTTTTCTTCTGGGGCCTTACAATAAGGGATGCAAAATAAATTAAAAACCGTAAACTTTTATGAAAGGTTGCTTAATTATTTGTAAATTCAGCTGGATAGTTTAACTACCTTCCACATCACTCGGAATGTTTCTGTATTAACTGGCTCAACACTGACACTGCGAGGTGGTCCATTTGGCACTAAAAACAAATTATCGGATATTATGCTGATCTTCTTGAAGCAATAATTTACTAACAAGGTACTAAAAATTGTATCCAAAATTTTTCTTCGAAGAACATGCCATCGTTACAATTACTGTACCGTCTTCTACTGTCATTACGTGGAGAACTTGGCTTGCTAAGCTTTTGCCCCGGGAATTTTCAGCGAAAACCCTAAACAAATAATTAGTTGAAGGTTGTAGTTTGGTCACAATACTGTTAGTGGGTTCCCCATTGGCTGTTTCCATTGTTGTTGCGGCATCCCATGATTCTGTAGGTAAGTTTTTAACAAAATATGTAAAACAATTATTACAATGTACGTGATTATATGTCGTCCACCTATACATATTCCCTTAAATTTCTTCAATTATACTTGCCGCCTTCTTTTTTATACTGAATAATATATCTCTTTACAGGTTGGTTTCCGCTGTACGACGAAGTCCATACAAATTCGACTGTGTGACTTCCAATGGACGTGGATTTAATGTCGGAAGGTGCATCCGGGGGCTCTAAAAAGGTAGGAGCACCAAAATATAACTAAAAATCCTTCGTATGTTAAAATTCACCTAAAATGCACACATACCCAAAATCGTTATTTTAATAAATGCATTGTTGACGCCAAATTGGTTTTGGGCCGTGCATTGGTAACGTCCGTTGTCTTGCCTCTCGACTTTGTGAATAGTAAGCAGCGAAAGGGCATCCGAGGCTGTATTGGTTGTCTCAATTTTATGCCTGGTAATTAAAAGCATACAAAAATTTATATTTTTGTTATTAATAATTGATCAGGCAAAATACTTGTAGTTTGTTTTTTACCTTGCTTGTCCATCTTCAATTACCTTTTCATTTTTATACCAAGCAATGCTTATTGGGGTATCTCCCTGAACCAAGCACTCCAGTTGAGTGTCTTCACCAACTGCCACACTTTGCGTATTAATCGAATGTTTGAAAAATGGTGGTGCTGCATCAAAATAAACAGTACATTAATAAATGCATAGATTCCGTGATCAAAGCAAGAAATTTAAAACCATATTTACCATTTATTTTGAGTTGCACTCTAGCACTGAGACCTCGACCAATCCCATTTGAGGCAAGGCAGAAGTAAAAGCCTTCATTGATGGGTTTCACACTTTTTATAAAAAGTGAGCCATTCGAATACAGCTGAATATTATCTGAGTTAATTACGGGTTTTGCTGAACTAGATTGCTTGGCATCTGCCAAAAAATAAGGTAATGTCAAATAGTTGGCATACAGTATCTTCATGTAGAAATTGTTTATTCCTATTGTAAAAATTACCATTGCCTTGTTTCCATACAAGCTTTGGCTTAGGGAAGCCGTCCACCTGGCAATTTAACATAATGCTGGATTCTTTTAAAACTGATGCATCCTTAGGCTGAGTTATCCATCGTGGTGGAACTAAACATATACTTCATTGTTAATTAATGTAACATGCATACAAAATAATAAAAAAATGTTTAAACTAAATGGCTCTATCAATTCGGTACACAAGTCTAATATTTCTTGAAATTAATTCATTTATTTCATGAAAGCTTTTCATGACAAGCCTCTTAGTCCAACATTTTATTACGTAGATTGCTTAATCGGTTTTTTAATGATAATTTACGTGGTTATCTTGATTAAAGATATATTGTTATAGAGAAAACTGCTGCTTAACTGTTGCAAAACCACTAAATTGCCTTATAAATTATTTCTAGATCAACCATTCTTCTATATAAAATAAAAATATATTAGCTAAATAGGGAAGATCCATATTTTGTTGGGAAAATATTATTTACCCTGAACAACTAGATTTGCTGAATATCTGTCAGTTCCAGCACCGTTACTTGCTACACATGTGTATTTTCCATTGTGAAATGGGGAAACTGATGTCATGGACAGGATGCTGGAGTGGTCATCGAAGGATTTTATATGCAACCCTAAGGTCCCTGTAGCAATTTCGACTCCATCCTTTTCCCAGTGGATTTTTAGTGGTAAATCTCCTCGACTGACTACACATGAAACTCGAGCCAGCACACCCTGAACTAAGCTTTCTTCTTGAAAAGCAAATGGCACAATCTTGGGAGGAACTGAAATAAGAAGTTAGAACTCATGGTTCAAGCAGTTAGCCTACCATTTACTACCAGTGCTGCCATGTGGCTTGCAGAAGAGGCTTTGTTACGAGCAATGCACGTATAGTTGCCCTCATGTTTGGCTTCGACCTGGTCAATGGTGAGAATGCTGGTGTAGGTATCTACATTACGAATGGTGATGCCAAACGCATTTGGAATAGATTTATCATCTTTATGCCACACAATGGTTAGAGGTAGGTCCCCCTGATAGACCACACACGTTAGACGAGCCAAGACCCCCTCAAAAACATGATCGCCAGCTTGGAACGAGAATGGCACGATCTTCGGCGCTACTGGAACATGGAAAATCTTTGAAATTACCATTAACATGAAGCACAGCATCATGCCGAGCTACTCCTGCTCTGTTCTTGGCCACGCATGTGTAGATGCCAGCATGGTGAGCAGAGAGGCTCGATATTGATAGTATACTGGACATGCCATCTACTTCATAAAATGTGCGTGAACCACTAGCTATCACAGGGACACCATCATGTAGCCAGGATAGCTGGACTGGCATGTCTCCTTCCTGCAAGCCACACACCACTCGTGCAGGGGAACCTTCATGCAGAAGGCCCCGGAATTCGAAGGGTATGATTTTTGGAGCAACTGAAAAAAAGCATTTCTTTCAATTAATGCAATGCAGGTCCATGATTACCGCGGACCAGGAGTTGTGTTGTGTGGGCAGCTCTGCCTGCCTTGTTTTGCACAATACACGTGTAGTTGCCAGAGTGCCGAGAGCTCACGTTCTCGATACTGAGGGAATCAGTTTGCTCGTCAAATTGCCGGCTGAGGGCTCCAAGTTCTTGCGATAAGGGTGCACCATCTTTTAGCCATTTAAAAGTGACTGGTAGGTCTCCTTGGCTGATTGCACAGGTCACGTGAGCTCGCATTCCTTTGTAAAACTGGTCGTCGAGAAAGGCAAATGGTATGACCTTTGGAGGAACTGAAAAATTGAAAGAAAACATGGTGTTTACCGTTAACGGATAGCTCCGCCACATGTTTGATTGTGGCGGCTTTGTTGGATGCCACGCAGGTGTATTTCCCGTTATGGCTTGGGATGATGCTGGCGATGGTAAGAATGCTGGAAAATTCATCTAAAACTCTGACCAATACCCCCAGATTTGGAGGAATGGGCTTTCCATCCTTCAGCCACGTAACATTTAAAGGCAAGTCTCCTTCGCTTACAACACATTGGAGTCTTGCTCGCATGCCTTCTCGCAGTAGTTCATCTTGAAACTCAAAGGGTACTATTTTGGGAGGAACTGCAATGTAATTAAATGAAACATGCAGTGTTCCTGGTAAAATGAACAAATATTTCTGGATTTTATCGTTATGGCAGTAGCCATAAAACAAATCATTCAATCATATATATATGTTAAAAAGTCAATATGGTCATGTTAACCTCTATTCTAAAAACGTGTAAAAAAGTATTACCAAGAATGGCCACGTCCAGTTTTCCTTCAGCAATTTTTCCATCTGAGTTTTTGGCAAAGCATTTATATTCTCCAGCATCAACTGATTTAATTATGTCTTCAGCGATTAGGGTGCCATTTTTCAACTGGTTTTGACCAAAGCTGCTTGGAAGCGTTATTCCATCTGCACAAAATTTAGTAGGCCTATACATAAATTGCATGTCCGTGAAACACTGTATTAGTACAATTTACTATTAACAATATTTGCAATACCTTTTTCCCATCCAATTTCTTGAACCGGATAACCATAATAGGGACAGTTTAAGTAAAGAGTTGTTCCAGCCACAGCAATTTTTTCGTTCACCGCACGAATTCCAATTTCTCCTGTTTTTTTTTTTTTTTAATGTATTTAGTTAAATTTGCATTTGATCTTAATGTCATAAATACCATAACAATTTCGACCGGTATACTTGCCATAAACGTTTATTCTGGCAATATGCACAGATTTCCCAGCCTTGTTTTCAGCCGTGCAACTGTATATTCCTCCATCGCTTACAATTGTCTTTTCAATCCTAAGGTTGCTGACAACTCTTCCATTTCCGTTGGTTTCGGATGTGAGTTGCAAACGAGATGAATTTTCTATGGGAATTTCATCTATGGCCCAAGATATGTCTGGATTCGGAACTCCTGATGCTACACAACTTAAGGCAACTGAACTACCGGGCTTCATGGTGACCTCTTTGAATGTTTCGGCAAAGTATGGTAGGATCTCTGAATATTTATATTTTTAGACATTAGTTAACCTAGAATAAGTTAAATATGGTTTAGTTGGATTCGAATTATGTTACCTGATAAATGTAGCTCTGCAGTTGCTTGTATCATATCTACGTCATTACTTGCAAAGCACTGATAAAACCCTTGACTGTTAACTTCCACCTCTTCGATCACCAAACTATTACCAATTGCGGTTTTAACTGGTGTGCCATTGTGTCGCCAGACAACCGTGTTTATCGGCTGGCCACGTATTTCACAGGAAAATGTGACCTTTTCTTTGTTTTTGGCCGTGCGAATAACCGGCTCAATTACAGCTGAAAGAGGTGCTGGAAATGCAAAGGAATTATCATATTTCATGCACTGCAAACTTTTTGTAAATTGTTTTTGCCATCACCACATATGCCACTGTCGCGTATAAAAAATGGAATACATGCGTGATCATATTGGGCAGTCCATTGATAAATCTTACCCACAATTTTTAATGAAATAGCCAGTTGTTCCTTTCCCACTTCGCTGGAAACCTCACAAATATAAGTTGCTTCATCGTCATTTTCGACATCGTGAATGTAAAGTGCACTTTTTGTCACACTGTAGCGGTCCCCTGTTTTTAATGCGATCGTTCGATTGGCACTCCCTTTCTTGTACCATCTAATGTATGGAAAACTCAGTATAAAAAACTCGTTACCTTGTGATGGTCCTGTTTAGAAAAAAGGCGTCCTTACTTTACAGTTGGCATTGGATTTCCTTGAGCTACACATGGCAAAATTGCTTTTTGTCCAGCAGGGGCAGCGATAATCGAAGCACTGTCTAAGATCTTTGGATGAACAGTTCCTAGAGATTCTGCATTTAAAAGAAAATGATAGAAATGCTTAAAACCATCTTCTAAGTAATTTTAAATATCCTTGATATGGACTTTTATTGGGAATTTACCTGTAACAAATAGCTGACCAGCATTGGAGCTCGTTTGGGTTTCACCGGTGAGGGTATTTATGGTTTTGCATTTGAATTTGGATCCCGATTCTTCCAACGATGGATCACATACATGCAATTCACCGGTTGGCATTATTGCATATTTGCTATCGGTTGCTGAATTTTGAGAAATTTGGTAGAATCAACCACATATAAATCATCAACTTTTGGTTAAAAAATATGTCAAGCCGTGCTGCATACATTCGGTATTTGCGGGCTCGATGAGCTGGTTTTCGTTTTTAATCCAAGCCACAATCTTGAAGTGGTCCCGTAAAACTGGTGGCACATTACACTTGAATACTGCAGTGTTCTTTTCAATCACATAAGTATCATAAACTTGGATTTCATAGGCTTGTAGAACAACTTATAATTTACAACGAAAAACATTCGAGCTTTAATTAAACCCATTTTTGTGTTTTAAGATCAAATATCAATACCATGTGTCCTGTGAATGGGGTAGACAAGACAATATCTTAAATGCTTTACTTTTAAAATTTAAATAACTTACCGCCGTGGACATTTACGTCCCTGCTGTGAATGATTCCTGCGGAATTCGATGCCACACAGCGGTAAACTGTGGAGTGCACATCTAGGCGGAAATTCTCGGGCTTGAAAGATTTCAAAATCAAGTTTCCATTTGACGTAACCTCTCGCAGCCCAGGAATGTTGCTTACTGGAGTACCATCTGCTAAGATCCAGTTAACTGTCGGTTTTGGATTGCCAATAGCAGTACACTCAAGATTAACTTCCTTATTGTTAGGGAAGTCAACTCGGAATGGGGGTTCCTTTAGAAACTTCAAACCCGCAGAGCTCTGGTTTTCTGCCACTGCAAAACAATACATTTTTCGACCAATGAATGTGACTTGAATATTTCATGTATTTGATAGTAATTTAGAATTATGATTATATCTTGACATTGACGTGAGGAAGAAGCAACCTGTAGACTATCTCGAAATAGTTACATGTGAAGCATTATGCCCTTTATAACCCAGATATGCTTAGACAGTTCGTATACAAGTCATGAAAAATGATAAGCCATGCGTTCAATAGGAGAAAATGTTTTATTTAAAATCATTTGCACTCTACATATTATTTTTTCATAAATAATTTAAATTAAAAAATTATTTTTATTTTTATTTGCCATCCATACACAGGCCAGGGATGCTTAGAATTGAAACATGCATGTTGTAAAATAAAATTAAACGATGACAACAAATGGCATCCTGACATGCAGAACGACACGGGTTAAATGCAAGACGCAGACTTTGAAAATGCAGAAATCATGGCAATCCAATCAGAATCATATATCGATGGGAGTACATTCTGAAAACGAAATGCAAATAATTTCTTTTTAGTATAAATAACCATGCATGCATGCAACTAGATACTGTACATGCATAGAATCACATATGATTGTATTCATTGTAAAATACATGTGCATCGATGTATCCAGAAATCGGAAATCACTACGTCACCTCTGTAATTAATTAGGAAAGATATGCTATAGAATATACTATAGAAATGCTATAGAATGCTATAGAAAACTCATAATAATTTGCATAATTACAATAGCCTATTTTATATACAGTGTAAGTGATGAAATTTAGGCAGTAGGCTATAATTGCTGGTTTTCATGCATTCATGCTGTGGTTATCACTTAGTTGCATAACCTTATACTTTCAAGACATATTAATTGGTCAAGTTAAAACAGTCGTTTATAGGTGTGGTCGTTTCGTCCCTTAAATCACAATTAACTTTAATTGCATAAGATAGACTCAAAACCATGTTGGCATTTTATTACTCCTGTAATACTGGCATTTAATATTTCACTGCACATCTTATCATATTCTTGTCAGTATATATGTACAATTCTGCAGCATGTACAGTATAAGGTATAAGTTTATGTTTAATGTCTCGAGCAATATTAATTAGGTTTGTCCTGAAGCTGTATACTGAGTAAGCAATGCAATCTTAAGCTACTAGTGGTCTAGTATCAGATTTGATGAATGAATACAGGGTTAGAACGTGCTTGCTGTCACATGGGATTTAAATGTCTTACCACTGCTGTCGATCCCTGCAGTGACAGTCCAAAGCATAAGTAAGAGGAGGGCCAGCATGTTACCCATAGCCGGATTCTAACCTCGATCACTAGAACGAGCGAAATTTGTAACGTTAAAGACTTCAATGTCCTGTAAAGCAGTTGAGGGTGACAAAGGCGAGGGGGATAGCTTGTAAACAATGTGGTGATTCACCAAGAGGCAAGGGCAATAGACTCGCCCAATATTGCATTGGGATTTTATGGAAGACTCCTGCTTTGGTGCTTAGCAGCTGTACAGGGTGTCCTGTAGCTTGAGTAAGATAGACACATGAATGCAAATTTGCATAATTAAAAACTGATTTTAATAAGTAATACTTTTAATAAAAAATTCAATAATTTATACTATCATTAAATCAATTTATTTTCGTAAAGAATTCGAATTTTTCGTTCATATATAGCTAACAAAATTAAACTTGCATGCATGAGTAAATTTTGATTACATACATTAAGCTTATTACGTTATTTTAAAACAATTATATTGAAAATGATACTTTAGTTTAACTGCTATGAATTAATTTAAATTTTTATATATAGTTGAATGGCATTATAGAGATTATAGCAGAATAGGGATATATACATGTACATGCATGTACATTATATGACGTTACGCTCACATCTGTCATCGCAGGACAGAACTAAAATCATTTGTCGATATAAATGTTTCAAACAAGAATATGCTCGAAACTCTATGTGCTGTTTTGCTAAAATTAGTTAGCATTTTAAAGGTGTGTCTAATAAGAGTCAGTGTTAGCCAGATGTACAGGTATGTTCAACACCAAAGGAAGATTAATATTATATTTAAAATGGTTGAAAAAGCTTAGATTTTTAAGTTAATACGTAAATTGAAATGCACGACTTTCTCGTTTTAATATTTAGGTCAAGGCGAGGTGGGCAAATATAGCCTGCTCACGTGCTTCGACCGAACCTTGTCACTTTGCCACACTTGCACAATTGTACTGATTTGTGATATTCACCTTTGATGTTTGATACCTCAAGTAGTTTCCAAGATGGGAATTCTACTTCTCAAAATCATTTAAATAGAAATTTATAAGAAATTTTTAAAAAATGCAAATTAAAATTAGAACAGGCTATGCATGGTAATGAAACTGAATAAAATATGAAAATATTTTGGTTTATTAACCAGATCAGTAAGGATTTTGGTGTAGATATTTTTTATTTGTTGACATTAATGGTATTGTAGGTTATAGTTGGGTTTTTTTCTTCACATTTTGCAGTTGTAATCCTTAAAAATTCTACGATGAGTTGTAAATTGCTACTACAAAATATGTTCTGCAGATTAAGAGTGAAGCATTCAATAGCTTCTGTAGTTAACTATTCAAGTCAAAATTTGAATGATGGACCATTATCTGGAATTCGGATAGTTGATCTCACACGGTAACATTTTTGGATTGCATTCTACTGATTGAAATCAATTGGAATCATATTGTAGTTTGATAGCACCACTTGTCTAATTGAATTCAGAGTTTTAGCTGGTCCATATTGCTCTATGATTTTGGGTGACTTGGGTGCGGAGATAATTAAAGTGGAAGTGCCAGGTATATCAAATACATTTTATTCTAGATTTGCAAACTGGGCAGAATCATTTGAAAGCATTTTTAAATTTTAGGCAAGGGTGATGATACGAGGCAATGGGGCCCTCCGTTCAAAGGAAAAGAAAGCTGTTATTTCCTATCGGTAAATCGCAATAAAAAGGTGAAGCATTGGTCGAATTTTAACTAAAACACGTTATTTGAATTTGAGAATATTGAAGAAAAAAAGCATTACATTCCATAGAGCATTGCAATTAACATGAAGGATCAGAAAGGAATCGATCTTATAAAAAAGGTGAAATTAACAGAATTGACGTTTTACCATATATCATTTGAAAATTCATAATAGAATATGAATTTACAATTATTTTTATGAAATAAAATAGCTGGCATCTGTAAGCGATGTTTTCATAGAGAATTTTGTACCTGGAAAGTTGGACTCATTTGGCATCGGGTATCAGGAATTGAAAAAGCTAGCTCCACGATTAATTTATTGCTCGATCACTGGTAAGCGCCATTATAAAATATGTAAGGACATCATATTTTCTTGAATTATTTCGGTTTAATTGATTGAACCACATAAAATTTCCTGGAAAATCAAAATCTATTAAAATTTATAGATATTAGATACTTTATATTACGATATAATATCTATATTATAACAAATTATGTCTATCAAGGTTATGGAAGCCATGGACCTTTTAAAAACAGGCCAGGCTATGACGTTATGGCTGCAGCATCTGGAGGACTGCTGCATATCACTGGAACAGAGGTAGAATTAACACCTCGCTCTTTTTATGGCAGTTAAATTGTGTTTTTTTTTTTCTCTAAAGCCCCGAAACTAATCGAAACTTGTCAACAATTTGCAAACATTGTAAATTTCTAGGATGGAGGTCCTTGTAGAGTGGGTGTGGCCATAACAGATGTTGCAACGGGACTGTATGCCCATGGTGCAATCATGGCAGCCCTTTTGCAAAGGGAGAAAACTGGTAAAGGGCAAAAAATTGACTGCGACTTATTATCTACCCAGGTAACTTTGTCAGTTTATAGATTCGATTTGTAGAAAAGAGTGAAAATGCAGGTTTTTTGTTGGTGGGGGCATAGATATCCACTTTAGTGAACATTTCGTCCAGTTACCTGAATTGCGGAAGAGAACCTCAGCGATGGGGTACGGCACATGAAAGCATTGTTCCGTATCAGGTAAACCATTCAGTGTTTCGATGACTGGCGCAGTCCAGCAATTGTATGTTTTGGCAATTTAAGCAAGTTTGATTTAATTGTGCCAGGCGTTCAACACCTCTGATGGGCATATTGTTGTTGGTGCTGGCAGCGATCAACAGTTTAAGGAACTCTGTAAGGTGACTATACTATATTTCCAATACTGGTCACAACATATTGGCCAAGAATCTTTATGATTCATCAGAAATTTTAAAAACGAATTTCGAGCATCATGTTGGTTTGATCATATGATCTTGCATAAGTTAAATTACATGTCCAAACTTTCAATGCAGGCCATGGGCTTGGAACAACTGTGCCTGGACAGCAGATTTTCAACAAACAGCCTTAGGGTCAAATGCAGAAAGGAATTAATTGATATTCTGATGGATGTGTGAGTTTGAATATACATTTATTTATGATAATTTTGCTGATATGGCGAAAAATTGTAGCACAATACAATGTCTGTGTCTGTGCATGCTTTTGCAGTTTTTCCAAAAAAACTAGCGCTGTCTGGTTACATCTTTTCAAGGATTGCCAATTTCCTTGTGGACCAATTAACACCATCCAGCAAGCATTTGAGCATCCGCAAGTGAGTTCATGCAGTTGCAATAAACCTGCATGGTGTCAACTAAATGTCAACTAAAACTGTTCTCCATATAGGTAGTTCACAATGGGATGGTGGTAGAGATGAACCATCCTACCGAGGGGAAGGTTAAAGTTGTCGGTAAGACACCATTTTATATCAAGTTTGTATCTGAATGAGTTGTAGCTAGAACACCATTAGAAATTGGTGCAGACGGAACGTATAAGTTATTTAATAAGTTTTGAAATTAGGGCCTGCTGTTCAATACGAGGATGGCGGAAATTTCTGTAGGTCACCACCGCCGTGCTTAGGTCAACATACCGATCATGTCTTGAGAGAAGTTCTCGGTCTCTCGGAGGTCGATATCAGTGAACTGAAGAGCAGTCTTGTAGTTGTTTAGCATAATTAATTGTCAGTTAAAGTAGTACATGCTTTCGTGCGTCTACTAAAATCCAGTCTTCTTGGTGATGGAATTTATATTTTGGCATATTGTGTAGTTTATGCAGTGGTCATTAACAAGTGCATCTAAGTTCTTTGACTCTTTCCTTGGAAATCCTTTTTTTTTTGGTACATTCGATTTTATTAAAGTATCCATAGCTATTGATGGCACATTGTATCATAAGGCGGCATGTCTCATCTTATCCTTTCATCTTGACAACCTACTTAAAAGACAGAAAATCTCACGTTCCCTGTAGGTCGCAAATCACATCTGGCAGCTGTCCCACGGTCAAGGGTCTCTCTCATCAATAGGATTAGGTTCTTTCGGACAAGCTGCAATTAAAAAGAAACAAAATATTTAATGTATATTTAGAAAGCATCACATCCTATAAGGTGCTATCCTTGGCCTTCAGATAGGCAATAAAGCTATTTACTGTTATCTAATATTTTAACGGTGTCCACAGCTGCATGTCCTTTCCAGAATGTTACATGGGCCCAGGCCGATCATTCCTGTTGGTCGGAACCTAATTATCTCTCTTGATGAACCCACTGTAACTGTCATTTGTGTGAGATTTCTCTTTGCCTTTCGAAAAAAACGAATAAAAGACATGTTACTTTTAAAACTACTTTGCATACCATTTGTATTCTACAAATTCCCCAAATTATTTAGATCTTGTACAGACTTGGAACTTGGGAATTATGATATGCAGATACAAATTTGATATGTTTTTTAAAAAAATGTTTTATATCCGTTTTTTTGTGTTCCGCATACTTTCATTTTGCTTTAGGGTGCAATGGACTTGCATTGTACCTCACGTACCATAATTAGCAAGGGCTAGCTGTATTTGGGCCTAAGCATGTAAAGGGATTATAAAAGGGATTAAAAGCCGCAGCCTCTTTGAGCAAAGGAAATAGTACATGTAAAAACCCTATCTTCAACACGCATACGTGAATAGATTACTGCTAAGAAATTAAGAATTAGAGCAAAAATTCGATGTACGGAATTTAACTGCTAAGTGCCTAATGGATCATCTACATGTATGTGTGAATGGTCGAATGGACCTAATTGTCCAAAATGGGTGGATAGAGGCAGTTTGAAGGACGGTGGAAAGGGGCGGTTCTTGTAAGGGTTGTATATGACTCAGTCTCAATCCAGGACTGAGGACTGGGCCATTGGACTGAAGTTTCAAGTTACTGGCAAACTTCATTTCTAGTACAATTCTGTCCCTTTTACACCGTGTTTCCCACTTATCTTGAAAGTATACCCAAGATCGGATATATCACTGAATTTATCATCATCTTAAAGGTAAGTTTAAGAACATTAAGTCCCGATAATTATTTTAAAAACAATGTCATACTGCATGTCATAACTATATAATTTCACTTTTTTATGACGAATTAAAAATATTCTTGCCATTACATGTACATGTACTGTTATATACGAGAAGACAAAAATATTCGTTTTGGTACATGTTCCAGGTAATTAAAAAACATGCCAATTTAAAGCTATATAGGCCTATGCAGGTGTGACCGCGAGTATGCAACCTCGTGACTTATAATTGCAATTAATTT
>JAQGCC010001853.1:0-21058 GCA_034698905.1 Xestoiulus laeticollis | reverse complement strand
CCAAACATTTAACAAACTTTAATCTATTTCCGGCAACGCTTTTCCTGCGTAATTATAGATGTGCGCATGCGCTGTTCATGCGCGCATCTAATTTTGAGAGAAAAAGCTTTGCCGGTTTGTGCTTAACAGCGCTCGCGTGAAGGAACTAATTGTATTTTATGTTCCTTATTTTTTTTTCAGGTAGAAAGCTTTCAAATGATTTTAGTTTCCATTTAATTTCAGTTTTTATAACCCAATTGTTTCTTTTTTTAGCTGGTGCGAGCATTGAAATCAAAGCATAGTGGTTTTGAGGTGCAAAAAGTGGATTTTAATTGGTAGGATATTTTTTTGTCGCAATCGTAATAATTAACCCTCTAAAGACCGCTTCTATTTTATTGTTATTAATTTTTTTTTTTAAATGAACACACCAATAAAACATTTCCATGAAACTTGAATCTGTTTCATGAATTGTTTCAATGGTGTTGCATTGGTTTGGACACCTTGTTTCATGAAACATGAATCTCCAGACTGTTTCCTTGATGTGTACTAGGCTTTAGAGGGTTAGCACTTTGTGTACACGTATGGAGTATCAATTTAAAGTTTAATCTGCTTCTCTGACAAACTGAACTTTTTTTTTTGTCCTATAGGAACACTCCATTTTTGGAACAATTGAAGGTTAGTTGTTGCTATACCATTCATAATCATTACGGGTCGAGTAATTAAGATTTCCAATTAATATGAACTTTGTTTTATTTTCTTGCATAAGATTATTTATAATACAGATATCCTCATTGGAATCCATGGCGCAGGTCTAACACACATGCTTTTTCTACCAGATTGGGCTGCAGTATTTGAAATGTTGGTATATTTTTCACATGCCTATATCACCTACTACATTAAATTAGCATGGCTGCATTGTTTTTTTTTTGTTTTTTTTAATAATTACCTACTTGTTTTTCACAATTTTAGATACAATTGTGAAGATGAAGGCTGCTACCGAGATTTGGCTAGACTAAGAGGTGTGGGTTATTTTACGTGGGAAAATATTAGCAGATTAAAGGCTCAAGATGAGGTAGGTAAATTATTTGTATTTCCTAGGATACATTGTTAGCAATAATGTGCAATTTCTTTCTTAAATTTAGTGAAATATACAGTATGTTCCTATTTTAGCATTTCCGCTTGTATATGTATGAGGGAAGGTCATAAAGTTATTACACTCAACATGAAACCAGGAATGTGACTTTCCTCCGACGCCAATGTTTCGCCTATGCGATTGATATTTCATGTTGATTGTAATAACTTTATGACCTTCCCTCGTATAAATACAGTAGTTATAATTGCTTGGTCACACTTGATCAACATGCAGATTTTCCAAAATAATTCTCCAGTATAGATTTCCTGTTTTCAATTTGAATATAGGGTCATCACCCGACTGAGGGGGCTCATGCTAAATTCACCAATTATGAATTTAACATACGTGAATTTATGCGAATTATGGACAAAGCTAAAGTTTACGTCAAAACTCACCCTCAATGGCATGAAAATTCGAGAGATAACATGAGGGTTACTCCAACGCACACAGAACTTTAAAGATGAAAGTTGGGTTCTTATCAACTAGATATACTTACCTTGTTCAACTTGAAAAACACATCCGGTAATCTTTCATTTAAGATTATTTCAATTATGCCATCTCATCATTATTCTTCAATGGATTAAATTTTTTTTTATAATTTGTAATTGGTTGTTGTTTTGGGCATTTTCCAACTTTGGGGTCTAGCAATATTGATACAAATTTTACGAGGGTTGCATGCCAGAATAAGCCTTTTGTTCTGAATTATTTTATTATTTAATTTTGGAAATAGAACAAAATGTCCAATTAGAAAGTTATAGGGTATGGTCAAATTAGTTATAATGCATTGTAAAACGTCTGATAATACATGTAATAGCTGTGTAAGAGGAGATTTCACTTACATAAGTTCACTTTGCCCCTGAATGTTGATCACCATCAATGCTTACTTGTATTGCAAGTTGCTTTTAATAGGGGCAATGTTAGCTTTGTTTCACAAATTAATATGAATATGTAGAAGCATTTGCTTCTCAAACGGATAAAAACATTAAAAATGATTGCGTAATGGATTTAACTTTAGTAGTAAGATTGCTATTGAGAATTTAGGGTCATGTTGACATTTTGTAAGTGAAATATCCTCTTACACAGCTATTATTAACGTACTTTTTGCAATGCATTATGACTAATTTGGCCATGCCCTACAACTTTCTAATTCGACGTTTTGTTCTATCATTAACCATTTAAGGGTTGCAAATTAGATGACCTTGAAGATGTCCCTAAAGGTCACGCTTGGCATCATTATTGTATAGCGCCAGGGCACATTACTCTTCATTACCATTAGCAGAATGTTGATATCGGCCATTACCTTGAAGCAAAATCGATAAGATAAAGACCACCCTGAAAATGGCCATATATAATTTCCACTCAGGTATCCATACTAATGGCTGTCCTTAACCAAATTTCCATTCTATGGATATCCATATATGGATTTTTCCTTTGGGTTATCTTTTTTGTATACCCGTGTTGACTCCAAAATGTCCCTGTTTGTAAGCGGTGAATAAAGGCGTGTTAAGATTTAGTGACATGTGACAAAAAATACTCAACTAACAATGGAGTTACGGGAATTGATTTTTTAGCAAATGTTGCCATTGAATTAACAGAACAAAAGAGGCACAGAGGCGAAAAATACGTCTAGGTTAAAAATGAAGCATTACATATTGTGTTGACAATGTCCAAATTCATTGTACTCTTTAAGATGAGCTAATAAGTCGCCTCCTTCTTTCAGAATCGTTCTACATCATTCTTAAATAGTAAAAAAATAAGAGCAGGAACAAGTGCGATGCCTGCTTACGATTTTTTGTGTTGATGCTTTGTGGGTCTAACTGAAAAATAAAATCCAAAACGACCACATATTGCTTGCCACTCCATTCCACCTTGTGATGAGCTTATCATCAGGAAAGCGAACATCTTTTCAGAGCTAAGCTCACTTTTATGAACTACTTATCAAAAGAAAGTCCCATTTCCAAGATTCTTTAATCATTGTGGAATGAGAAAAATTCTATAAAAGATGTCTTTTCAATGACAACATTCAAAGCATACAAAGAATGAACAAACTTTGAGTGAAGGATGCTATTACTTCTTATTTTTGGTTGGATTATAAAGCAGTAGGTATAAGACAGTATTAGCTATAATGCCCCATAAATGCCCCGTTAAAGCGTCAATTTTCTTGTCTATAATATTCAGCTATATTGTATTTATGTTTGTCTATATTACAGGGTGTGTTATTATGCATGTGGAATATTGTATATACAGGTTTTATGAAGATATATTTACCACCTAAATTTTAGTGTTTAAAATAGATGTAGAATTCACTATTGATATGGTTTTATACCAGTCTGAAGAGGGTTGCATACCAGAATAAGCCTTTTTTTCTAAATTATTTTTTAATTGAATTTTTGAAACTGTTAGGAGCAACTGGATTGTAATAGGACTTCACATAAACATTCTATTATTTTTTTTTTATTTTTTTTTGTTTATACTGTATATATATATAAAATTATGCCCATGAAATGGAATATATAAATATATTCCATTTCATGGGAATAAGTCTGTAAAGTTTATAATTGTAGAAGGTCTGGTAAAATTTACGGACATATTTCAATGAAACTAAAAAAATATAGAAAAAGGGCTTAGTCATTAACCCTCTTAAAAGCTTTCAACTTTAGTAAATCCATGACGGAAATTGTACATGTACATGTATATATACTTATTAACCTTCAAAAATTGTCTTTAATATTTTCCTTTTCTAGCACATCTTTATGTAACTGGTGTTTCTACATGTGGGTGCTTGAAACCGTGGTCTGTGGGCGTTTTAATAATAATTTTATATCCAAGAATTAGTTTTCTTATAGATTTAATGATATGATATTTTAATCGTATTTATATATAAATATAAATGTATATGCAAGGTTTGCTGAATCATGTTCAGTATGTTGCAAAAAATGCCGACAAAGATTACCTCAGCTTTCCTACATGTTATTTTAATCGACTGATAAGTGACAAAGCAAAATACAGTCGATATATTCCTATGATGCAGGAAAACATTTTCAATGTCATTTTTAACATTTTGCCTTTAAGAAAAATATGTCTAGTGCGAAGAACTACGTCGAATTAAATAATGGCCGTCGAATGCCCATTATTGGGCTTGGAACATGGCAAGTAAGTGATCGAATGAATAACATTTCAAGTGAATTATGTTGAGGATTTTAGTATAAAAAAATAATTTAGGAAAAAAGGCACAAACAGTTGATTTCATACAAACAGATAATTCTCTTCCTAGATTTTTCTAATTAGACATTTTATTTAAAGTGTTATGTTTAAAAAGGTATACTTTGGGTTTCCGTGAGAAAATAGTCGTAGGTAAAATCTATTAACCTCAGTGAACAGAGACTAACTGAATTTTCATAACTATAAGATTTAAGAAAAAGAAGTGGGGTGGCATTGACTTTTGTACCACCCTGTATACTTTAAGAAATTTGTTTGGTTCAATATAAGAAAAATTACCAATTAGTATTGATAAGAAAAACTTGTACGGAATCTCTATTTTAAAATACTGCATCTCGATTTTAGGGAGAAAAAGATGAAGTTATAAAAGCTGTTGAAACTGCTTTGGAGATTGGGTATCGTCACATTGATACGGCTTTTCTTTATAATAACGAAAAAGAAGTAGGCGTTGCACTTAAAAACGTATTTGGTAAAGGCAAGATCAAAAGAGAAGATGTATTTGTGGTCACCAAGGTTTGTAAATAAAATCATTATATGAGATTAGCTATCTCAATCGATAGGGGAGAGTGGGGGCACATTTGAACATTTTTTTGAAAATATTGTTTTTCAGCTGTTTAATTGTGTGTTTTTTTTAAATTTTCAACACTATAGTTGGTTTGTTTGTGTTTATCTCTATTCCCAATTTTTTGCAAGAATCTTGATTGAATTGTTTCAGTGTTTTAAATCATTTGAAATTTTATTGAAAATTGTTCACATCTGCCCCGTGATGGAGCAGATTTGAACAGTTACACTAATTTTAATTAAAAACAGATAAATAAATACCTTAACTTATTTGAACACATGTTTTATTGAAACATGTATATTGAGCAAAATTGAACTATTTTAACGTATTTCATATTTGTCTAGCTTAAGACCAAAGCTTTTTGGCTTTGTACAATTGCACCATATTTAGGCTATTCTGAAAATAAAAAGAGGCCACCACGATAAGTACATATACATGTACAAATTCGAACTTATTTAAACTATTTGAATGTTTAATTTATGCAAAACTAAATTAAAATAAATATAAATAGGCAATTGACACATTCATATGTGCCCCAGTCATACTGTTTAAAAGTGCCCATGTGGAAGTGTAATATCTCAAATGCTGACCAATCCATAAAATAGTCTATGGAAAGAACTAAATATAGGTATCATTGCAACCAATCCTTGCTAGAAATAGAGCCCTGTTTAATATTGCGAACTTCATATTAAAAAATTACTTTACCTGTCGAAAAACATAAAATCCAGCAGAACTTTGAATAGGCCTTCCACCAACTTGAAACTACATCCTAATATGTAGTTTTGGTGCTGCCACATAGTCACACATTTTGAATTCTGTCTATAATAATTTTAATGTTCAAATGTGCCCCACTCGCCCCTATGTTTTTTATGTCTATGTTATTCTACTGTTAATAGCTTCCTGTGCATGCTATGAGGCCAGAACACATCCAGAAGTTTTTGGAGATATCTCTGAAAAATCTTCAGTTGGATTATATAGATTTGTATTTGGTACATCGTCCAACTGGTTTTCAGTACGTAAGCGAAAACGAAGTTTTCCCTCTGAAACCCAATGGGGAAGCTATGATTGACATGAACACCGATTTGGTAGCCATCTGGAAGGTAATATTTTATTTATTTTCAATCAAATAGTAAGTATAATCCGTATATACTGAATGGTATATTTATGTATTATGTAACCCCGTGTGGAAAAAATAAATATGGCCATATATGAAATTTTCCAGATGTGGCTGCATCCAAAATTGACCACATATACCCAGATATGGCATATACGGGTACATACGGCTTATCTGGGCATATGCGGCCAATCTCGGATGCAGCCATATCTGAAAACTTTCATATATGGTCATATCTATTTTTATCCACCTTGGAGGCTATGTAATTGCAATATCGAACTTTTTGATTGTAGAAACTTGAAGAAATGGTAGATATTGGTCTTGCCAAATCCATTGGCGTATCCAACTACAGCTTTGAGCAAATTGAACGCACGATGAAAGGTTGCAGGATAAAACCTGTTACAAATCAAGTAGAATGTCATGCCTATTTCCAACAAAAAAAGCTGTATGATTTTTGCAAGAAAAACGATATTGTTGTAACCGCATATGGACCTATTGGATCACCTGGACTTGCATCGGGAATGGAAAAAATTAATGGTGTGAGGTAAGGTTTAGCATCACTTTTCAATATGATTCAAATACAGATGGTCTATTCAGTTCTGTAAGATTTAACCAAATTATAGTTAGTGAATACCTTGTGAATCGCAATTTCGTTAATCTTTTTGATCATCCCTTAATGGAAAAAATAGATATGGCCATAAATGAAATTTTCCAGTTATAGCTGCATCCAAAATTTGTTAGATATGCCCGGAGGCTATATGCCGCCTTTGTTGCTCAATAAATTATAAAAATACTAAGATACTTTTTATAAGTGTTATAATATAGTCTTAGACCTTTTCAGACGAACTGATCAGTCTTACTCATAGAAGAAGACACTTGACAAAAGTATCTTAAGACATTAGACAAAACTTCTTAATAATCTCGACAAAAGTAAGATTTGTCGAGATTTACCAGATTTGACCATACATGTATATTGAAACAGGTATAACCATATACATGTATGTAGGCATGGCCAAATCCATATAAATCAAATACTGGACAATTTTTGATATGGCGATACCATGTGGAGACTTGCCTGGCCATACCTAATTAATTTACATTATATATGGACGATTTTAGGTATTGCGGTATAAAGAAGCAGATATGGCCATATCCAATTAATTTATATGCGGGTATTTTAGGATATAGCCATACATGTACATGGGTCCATGTATACTATATAAAAGACATATATGGCCATATATAATTTTTCCACCTGGGTCAGTGGCACAGATCAATCATGCTTCTTATAAGCAAAGTATATATCCTCAAAGCTTCTTGCAAATACACTGTAGTGCCAGTAGTGGATAAATCCATTCTAACTTTATACACGAGGCATAAGGCAGCATATATTACATGTACATGTAATCTGGTTCCATGAATAAATCTTTTTGGCAACAGATGCATATTCATTGACATCAACATCAGGGTCAGTTAACTGCCATCATGAGGAGCTGATGAAGGCAGATGTCCTGGGAACCTACGTTTTATACATGTACATGTATACGGCATATGCTAAATTGCGAACTGAATGATGGCGTGATTAACTGCATGTTTCGAAAATGTGACTGAAATTGATCGCCTATCTGATATCCGCGATATTTTTTGTTTTTGATGGCTTCATATTTTAATTTTTTTTTTCGCAAAGATTAAATCGTAAAAATAGGTACTGTAAAATCTGGGAAAGTGACCACTCCAGAGAACAAGTATGGATATCAATAATCCATATGATTTTTGTGGAAATCCAGTAATAATGGATCAAAGTAATGGTATATTTATAAGTATTCATACAATCTGTGTGGATATCCATACATCCATGTAAGGGTATCCACAAAAATTGTATGGATACTTATTGATATCCATTTTACTTTGACCCATCATTATGATATCCACATAAATTTAGTCATTGTCATGGATATCAATGCTTGGATATCCAAAATATTTTGATCCATCTAAATGGTTATCCAATATAACTTTATCAATCATCATGGTATCCATAAAAGAAATCCGCTTATGGATATATGGATATCCATAAATTAGAATTCCATTAGAGATATATGGATGTATTTAACCAAATCTACACAATATACAGGTGGTTACAATACAGACAATTTTTACAGTGGAAATGTATTGCCCTAAAGCCATTGTATGAAAAATGGTCACTGTATTAAGAATGTGTGTGTGCCATCTCTTTTATAATTTTTCCATTAGTAATGTATTTTAATTATAATTATAATTAAAGTGACCAGGTTCAATCTGCAATAGATCAGTTTGTGTGAATTTGACCTAACGCTTTCTAGACTACCCAGATATTCATATCAAAGTATATAGCATTTTCTAAGCTTTCTAAGTCTTCTTTCAGTCTTTAAGAGCAATATACCAATTGTTTCATTGAAAATTTGCAAAAAATCTAATTACAGTTTCTCTTGATTAGTACATTGTTCAACATTTTTATAATGGTGGAAACACCTTAATCCAGAATTGTACAGCAGCTGTACAGTACATGCAGAATTTATTTCAATTTTTAGAGTGGAATTTCCAAGATTAATATCGGATCCAGCCTTGAAACCATTAAGTGGGAAATATAACAAGACTCCATCTCAAGTAGGACGTCAATCTATTTACATTTATGCTAAATATTTCGGCATTCAATTCACTTAATCTAATAAAGCTTTCGCAACATTCCAGATATTGCTTAGATGGCTAACTCAAAAGGGCATTGTGGTCATTCCGAAGAGCGTTAATCCTTCCAGACTCAAAGAAAATTTCAATGTAACTTGTACAGTATAATTAAGTGAATGAAATTGCCAGTTACAATTAACATTAGAACAAATTTCCTATTTTTATAGATACTGGACTTTGAATTAAGCAGAGAAGATAGTGCAGTCATTGATGGTTTGGATAGAAATCTAATGATGTTTGAAGTCAACTTTTTTAAAGGGTACATTTTGTGTTTAAATCCTAAACCTTGAGTCAATTTCTACTTTCAAATGACATTGTGTTTTAAAATGAATTTTACAGAGTTGATCAACATCCTGAGTACAAGAAGTGGATTGAATTTTCTTAAGAAGGAGAATTTCTCCTTGAAGTGCCAACTTAAGTAAACTTATACTTGTTTCAATTTCGTTAGGAAATGTAGAATAATCTTTCACATTTATGCTGTAAAACGCAATTTATTTCATCATAAATAAATAATAGCCTTGCAAATCATTCATAGGTTCACACATAGTTCTTAATCTTCAACTTTACACTATTCTAAAATGTAATTGCATCGATTTGTTGAAAATGTTGCACACTTTCACTGGGAGGTAGGTTTGGCATAAGAAAATGCTTGGTACTAACCGCTATTGGTATCGCTCTCTCAGGATATGTGGCACTGAAAAGGGCCGTTTGGTTTTTGGTGTTAGTGGTACTTGGGATACCTTTTCTGCATTGTGTTCAATCACTCTCACGCACAATAGCATTAAGTAAATCAAAATTATTAAATGTTGAGCTAATGTAGAACTTTTTTTCTTTAAAATGTATTTAAAATTTGGATGGGACTATTATGCAAGTAAATACTTTACATGCATGTATAGCCATTTCAAGTTGTTTTAAGTTTATAATGTATATTTGTATAGCCTATATATACACCTGTATATATGCATGCTCCCATTAAGTTTCAACCCGCTTAATGTCCACATCGGTGCCTTTCAGTCTCTTTAATTACAAGAATAATACGACATTACCACGCATTAGAGTATACGTGGTCATTGCATGTGTTCTGAAATGTTGTCTACACACACGTATATTCATAGCACGTACATACCAATTTAATCAAGATAAGTTCACTTGAATGGTACTTTGCTGGATTTCGATTGCCACTCTTGCAAATGACCATGAGTGTTTTAAAAGTTGGTATATGTGAGTAGCATACTACTCTTCCTGCACTACAGCACTTCTTAACTGAACATCATATTAAGGCATAATTAAGGGTTTAAGAGGGGCTAGCTGCATACCAGAATAAGCCTTTTTTCCTAAATTATTTTTTAATATAATTTTGGAAACTGTTAGGAACAAATGGAATGTACCTATAGCATAAATATTCTATTATTTGTTTGGATTTTTTGTTCATGTAAATATATGTATATTCCATTTCATGGAAATATGTCCGTACAGTTGTAATTGTAGAGGGTCTGGTAAACTTTACAGACATATTTCCATGAAATGGAATATACATATACTTAGCTGCTCAAATCAAGTACTCTAAAGGCCAAACGAACTTTAATTAAGTCTAATTGCACAAGTGCATGCAACAAGTAGTCGTAAAACGACACCCTGCATTTGCCTAATTGCTAATCTGACGTTTGCTAACAATTAGTGCGCCAATAATGTGGCCACCATGTATCATTCCCCAACCATATTGAACGTTATTAGAATAAATCACTAACATTTACTTCAATATAAGTGGGCTAAAGTAACACAGTAGTGCTAGAGGAACCGTTTGGTATTTTAATTAATATTTCAAATACTGTTATAATACCAGCATGCATTTGTTGTGCTGGTACATGATACAGTGAAACCTGTGAATAGCGCACCCGCTTGGAACTGAACCATCATTCAACCATGGGGTATATGCTACTTGAAGGGATATGCTATATGAAGGTTTAGCTAAATTTAAGTGATGGCCATACACCCAAGCATATATCCATGTACACTTACAAGTTACAACTGCACATGCTGTACATCAGAACATGTTTACAACTGTACACAGTATACACGTCTACATGCATGAACATATACAACTATACACATCATGCAATTGTACATGTATTCAACTGCACACATGCATGCACGTGTATTCAACTGCACACATCATGCACGTGTACATGTATTGAACTGCACACATTATGTACATGTACATGTACACGTATATTTAACTGTATACATCATGTACGTCTCTATGTATTTAACTGTACACATTATATACATGTACATGTATCACTGTACACATGCATGTACATGTATTCACCTATACACACCATGTACGTGTACATGCTACGCATGTATACAATGCGATCATGCTATAAATATTACCATAATTATAAGATGCACAAAGAAAGATGTTGCATAATTTTTAATGCTTTTTAACATAAAACCAAAAAAATTGCTCTTCACAGGTAAAATCGTGATTCTGTCCCAGGAAACGAACTTGCAAGTCGCGTTTCGCAGGTAATACGCTATATAAAGGTAAGTAGTTAAGTTTGTTCTATAAGCATCGATCCGTGCCGACTGTTAGGGTGCGCTACTTCCAGGTATAGTAGGCTATATGAAGGGCCTTTATTCACAGCTTTCACTGTACAGTTTTTGTTATTTGATTTAACAGTGACGCTATTTAAAGCCTAGTATGTGTTCAGTCAAAGCCTGCACCAGCACACACCATATGTTGGATACATGAAAAGAAAACATGCTTTCATTTTTCTCCTCGAAACTTGTTCCAACATGTAATCCCCTTGGCATTTTATAAATTCAGCACCATGCAATGCTGCACAATGTGGTTTAAAGATAAGACTTAGTCCACTTGAGTTACCATCAATAGTTTTCAATATGCTAGGGCGGTGCCAGCTTTAGCCAATCATAACGCTCTGATGGGCATGAAAATGCTGGTAACACGTAATAAGTAAGGCCCGCAGGTGATCCACCTGTTGCACATCTAATGTTGTAGATCAGGCTATTGGTTAAACCGAAATCCACTTGTCTTAACACATAATCGCTTGGTCAGGGAAGCAAGGAACTTGGTCCATTTGTCTTTCCTGTAGTAAAAACCAACAGGAAGTCTGCAAGGACAACATTGCTTCGAAATCGGGATCACCAGTCATGATGAAAGTTAGGAAGACCCTGTCAACACCCGGGCTACTGTCCTTATTTCAGAAGACAGCATGGGTACTAATTCTGCTATCGCTTATGTCTACACCAGGCTTGACGGAAGAGAATGATGGTAAGGAAAAACATGTTTTGACTGTAGTTGCATACCACAATAAGCCTTTTTTTCTAAATTAGTTTTTAATTTAATTTTGGAAACTGTTGGGAACAAATGGAATGTACGAGGACCTAGCATAAATATTCTATTATTTGTTTATTTTTTTTGTTTGCATATATGTATGTTCCATTTCATTGAAATATGTCTGTAAAGTTTATAATTGTAGAAGGTCTGGTAAACTTTACAGACATATTTGCATGAAATGGAATAAACATATACATAAACAAAAAATTCAAACAAATAAAAGAATATTTATGCTAGGTCCTCGTACATTCCATTTTTCCTATCAGTTTCCAAAATTAAATTAAAAAGGAATTTAGTAAAAAAGGCTTATTTTGGTATGCAACCCTCTTAATTTAAATTGTGATGAAGTTGTTTCGATATTTTGGACATTGAACCGAACGTTGTGTTATTAAAAATAATATAATTTTAGTATTATTGTATCAGATGAATCTTTGAGGTTTTTCAAAGTGTATAGTCAGAGGATCCCATTTATCAGCTAGGTTATTACTTACTTAAAAGAGAGTTGCATACAAAAATAAATCATTTTTTCTAAAATTTTTTTAATTTAATTTTGGAAACGGATAGGAACAAATAAAATGTAATAGGACCTAGCATAAATATTCTATTATTTGTTTGATCTAATATGTTAAATTTGTTAAATCTGAATTGCATTAAGTAAGGTGTTGTAACCACACTGGAAACTTGGATAATGTAAATCATAGCCTATATGAATGATGAACATGTATGTCATATGCCGAAATATTATATGGAATGACAAATCACTGATACGATCGAGGGAGGCAAAATTTCGATTGCAGAAATTTATTTGCAATACATGTAGTGTATTATATTTATTATAATGGTTAGAATGTAAGCTTCACAGCTGTCTATTTCGTTTTATGTCATAGTAATTTCTTAATTCTTAATTGTTGATAATAATATGGCACCTATTTTTCAATAGATATATAGTCTACAACAAATCTATTGTCGATTTAGGGAGGGGGAGGAGGAAAATTCAATTTTTGGCAAAATTTTGTTGAGGTAATATATGGACTACCCCTAACTGATTGCAAAATTACTACTTTATCCACAATTATGCATGTACTGTACAATTGTATTTATTTCCAAAAATTGGAGTTGATTGATATGCATGGTGAATGTTTAAACAGAATGAGAATTACAAGAAATAGTATTGGCAAATTCTAAATTTATTAGTTTTCCAATAGCCTTTTTATTACAATATTTGACTGATTTCTTTGCTGCATAAGAAATATCCTGTTTATAATTAATAATTAAGGAAATCCTTGTTCTATAATACATTGTAGATATGATACATGTATATTATAAATTTTTCGCCACAAAACATTGCTTTTTCCTTTACGGATCTTTTTCCTGTCTACCATTTATATATTTATATTTGACTATATATGATATGCATGCGTAAAAAAAGATTCTAACGATTAAGCATATAGGATTATTTTTAAAGTATTCCAAAACTAATTTCCAAAGTAAATTCATTGAAAATTTTAAAAAAATGAAATGACTTCGTAGAAAACAAACATGTTGTAGATTATACATGTATCAGAGGACCAATATTGGGCCTAAACCTATTACAATATAGGTCTGTTTATTGTAATTTATATATATATATATATATATATTGGTAATTATCTCCAAATGTTAACATTGCAATATTGGGCCAATATTGAAAAATGTGATTTGCAAATACATGTACATGTATACATGTAGACCAATATTGAGTGCTACTTGGGAAGCGTTATTTGCATATCATTTTATGATATATTATCCTATTAAGCATTTATCGAATAAATTAATGCATGCTGCTGAGTTTTTAGGTATTGTACTTTTTATTTAACTTTTCATTTCTATTTTATACATAGAATTAAGAGTTCTGCCTATCTAATAAAATACAATGTTTATTAGGCCAAAGGTGGTCCTAAGGTCGAAATATATACGTTGGAATATTTTGTGAACACAGTCCTCTCTCGATATAACGAACTCCAAGGAAATGGGACATATTCGTACGTTATATGCATGCACTGAGTCTTTTTTTACACATATTTTTTTTCGTTTTACCAACTGAAATGACATGTTTTATTGCCATAGCAGTAGGACTTCTTCTCTCTTCTAACGAATTTAAACCGGAAATATAATTTTTGCCAAATGCTGGAAAGATTCTACGCACTAAAACTACAGTATTTTGAGTATTTTGAGTTTTTAGAATTATAATATAACCAATCAATGAAAATAGGGATCTGTAGTAATAGATCCGTATATCTACCAGTCAAACCGTTCGTTATATTGAGAGGTATACATGTTCATATAGGCATTTTGACCCAAAAGGCCATCTGTTCGTTATATCGATTAATATCATTAATGATTTTAACTGTAACATGGATACTTCACCAGCATAATATGCTTTTTGTTGTTGTAATATTTTACAATTACAAAATTCATTATATTATAATATTTAATAAAATAAATGAAGTTTATAAATAAATTAACTTAGGTAGAATACAAAATAGAGCACAAAGAAGTTTTCTAACAAAAATTATTGCCAGGTTTTTGTAGAAATGCATTGTACATGTAAAAAAAGCTTCCAATAACAATTAGTTCCCTGAAGAACAATTTATGTTGCATGAAGAAATTTATATATAACGTCTAAAATAAAATTATACATATATTACTACAATTTTATCAAAACGGTGTACGCAGTCCGATATAGCTTTGTCGCCATGCTATTTCATTGGCTTATACATGTATATGAATTGTGAAGCCCTTTATAGCGTTTTATGCATAGTTTGAGAATCATTCATATTTTTTTTTTCAGTTCCTTGCACATAATGAACATAAAAATGCGCAAATGCCCTTTGCTTATCAAAAATTTTTACAAAACTATAAGGGCAAACTTGTTCTTTATGGCATTGGTTCTTAAATAAATTCTAAGAATGCATGCAGGAAGAAGTAAAAGAGGTCAGGGGAAATTAATTTAGCCATACAAAACCGTAAAACTAGTTTCGTTGGCCAATAAATCATATTTCTAAAAAAATTCACACCAAGGGTTTCCACACCAACATTTGAAAAGGTTGCAATACATCGAGCAGAAAATGAGTTTTTAAAAAAGTCATCAATCATTCACAGGCTATGATAAATGAAAACAACTTGTAAGTTGCTGGCTATTTCATCAAGGTACACGAACTCAACTGTTCGGAAATTTGAAGTCATATCTGAAAAAAAAATTGATTAACCGTGTTTCCAGGAAGATTTAAAGAGCTAGTACTCCAGATACGAAGTGATTTGTTTTACAACCTGTTGAATCCTAAGATTGGCAAGTAAATTAAATCGAACAAGCATTATTCCGACGGTGATGAAATCACAGCTGATGTATCAATATAATCAGGCCACCATAATTATAATTGTATACATGTAGATAGAGTATGCTTTAATATACTTCTAAGTACACTTTACAGAAAAGTGTAGGCCTATACTTAATTTTCAGTTAATATACTATATATATATACTGTAAGTGCACTTTTTTTTTGAACGACTTAGTATACTTAATTACCCCCGTACCACAGTTGCACAAATGGCGCTGCTTGAGATCGAGCTGCTTCTCAAGTAGACCAATTTTGCATACAAATTCCATAACTTGAACCGCAACTTGATCTCAAGATAAACAATTTTAGCAACTGTAGTACGGGGGTTAGTATTCACAAAAGTGCACTATAGGTACACTTTAGATTTTGGCAAGGGATGACATCCGGAGGTTATAGGTTATGAGCCTCTCCCCTATAGAATCCTATTAGAAATTATGACTTATTATTACGGCTACATGTATTTTATTTTTTGGTAAGATCCCCCTGGTGATGTACATGTACAGATGTATTGTGTTCGCAATACTTGTAATTTTCATATGTTATATAGCTTGCACATTGCATCAAATGTATTAGGCCTACATGTAAATCACTTAATGCAATTAGTTTCATTTGAATTTTCTAGGATTAACCCTTATTAAAAATGCAGGTTTATGTTGAGTTAAACGTTGGCGTTGACCTTTCCAAATTGGATGTCAAATGGATGTGAACTCCCTCAAAAGTAAAGCCGCATGCACATTTGTGAACCTTAATTGCCTATATATGAATAATCTAAACGTGAGACGATGGACTTATAATAATGTAGTCCACACCTCCTTTTAGAAAATGCCGACTAAGCTAAAGATTTCCCTATAGAATTATGTTACGAAAAACATAATTGAAGAAGCCGAGTAAGGAATTATACGATTCTTCAGGATACAGAGTGGCCACAAAATTTTTAATTTTCCTGACTTTTTACTGACTAAAATCCAAAATTCCCTGGCCTCGTTATGCATATAATTTTGTTCGTTATAATGAAAAATAAAACAGCAGTTGTGATTAGAAGCTTGGCAAAACACTACATTTTGTTACAATTCCAGCTGGATAATAAGGGCTTAAAATTGCTTCCTAGGAAAGGAAAGTATAAATTTGATTAAGAAAAGCACAGTTTATTTGGTATTGTTGAATTTTATAAAACTTATTTTAAAGAATAAAAAAACATTATTATCAACTTCAACATAACTGCTGCTCGTTACATGTGTTACTTAGCTCTCTGGTGGACACATGCCCAATAACAGCATATATACTCAGTTATAGAGGAAAACAATTTAACAAATCTTATTTTGAGAAAAATCATTTACATAAAAGAACAAAAACGAACTGATATTTCATATGAAAACATAATTCAAGATATGTTCAAATGCAACAAAGGCAACTGAGAGGATTGGGGATGGAGCAGCTAGCAAACTAAGTGAAGATCTAGAATTTTGTTTTCATTTGGGAAAATGTCGCTGACAACTCAAAAATTTCCCTGACATTCTCTGACGACTTTTTCTTTCCTGACTTTTCCCTGTCTTTCCTGAATTCCCTGACCTGTGGCCACCCTGGGATATTGTGAGGTACATTTCAGCATCAATTATTATAACATCATTATAGGCTACATATAACTGAATGTAAATGTCAATTTATAATAATATTATTATTTTATTGATTATGAAATTTTATTTGGATTAAACCGAAGGAACTTTCATTTTCCTACCCTGAAAAGTCAAAGAAGTGGTCCAATTTTCCATCTGTATATTTCAATTTCTGTTCATCTAGCTGTCCGAATATTTCTCCAATATTTTTTGATATATATACATGTATATAGCTTCGAGATTTCATCTATTAAAATTATATTTATCATATCCAGGGTTCCCGCAGAAATGACATGTTCGGACCTCCATGACTTTTCCAGTTTTTAATAATATAATGCAGTGACAGTTTTATCACCCAAAAATCTGCATATTGTTGAATTGTGCTTTCTCTTGTAAATTCATTGTTTCATTATGATCAGGGTAATTAATCAAAGCTAAAATGAGGAGTACAAAACTCTTATAATCCTGAATGGTATGTATTGTACAAGTACGAGAGAAGGTCATAAAGTTATTACAATTAAACATGAAATATCAATCGCATTGGCAAAACTTTGGTGTCGAAGCAAAGCGACATCCAAGGAATTTCTGCAAATCAATGCCAGAGCACCTATAGCAAAGTTGAGAGCTGTGATAAGGTTACAGCATTTGAAAGGGAGCAATGGGAAGGAGATTCATGGTGAGTTGAATGCCGTTTACGGGAACAATGTCCCATCATATGACACAGTCGCTAAATGGCAGCGACGCTTCCAGAGCGGCACGAAACCGCAGTGGTCACCACAGCTTAGCCAATATGCTGTCCTATCTTGCGAGCTGCATGCTCTGGTAGCGATTTACAAAAATTCCTTGGAGGACTTTTTGAATCACCATCAATGGCAAGAATGTGGCTTTGCTCCTACACCAAAGTTTCGCCAATGCGATGTATATTTCATGTTGATTGCAATAACTTTATGACCTTTCCTCGTGCAGTTTAGCGAGCTGGATTTCAAGATGATGTCACTACTGATGCTAAAAAACAAAAAAGTTTGTAGTAGCTTGCATTCGAGTTACTGCACATGCAAATATCTATTAACACAGCAATGACTGGACCCTAATGTTCACACAGTGCAAATTACTGGCATCCATTAGCAGCTAGCATGCCAGATGGTACTGTGTAAACAGGCCTTAATTAAGGCATGGACAATAAATAATCTAAAAACACCATGCATTGAGCTTTAGAATGTATTTTGCTAATTGTATCCAATTTTTTACTTATTTACCATATATTTTCCAATTTCAGAGATCATCGGGCAACAAGACCAGACGCCAGATTTTACTTTAAAAGAGATCTTGGAAGCTTTGAAGGAAGTTGCTGAAAGTCCTCCCCAAGAAGCTGTTTTCGAGCCCGCCCCAGATGATCAAATGATGGATCCCAGAGTACGGAAAGCGGGTACCGGCAGACCCAAATTTGATCCAGGGTACAAATGGATTGGTTTAGGGAAGAGACCTGTCCCAATTGGACCACACATTGTCAGTGATTTGCGAAACTTCTTCGAGTCAGCGAGAAACCAACTAGCCAATGAATATATGGAAAGCAAAGGCAAAAATGCATTGGTCCTAGAAGAAGTTAGAAACGGTGATGTAAGACAAGACAGAAAGGGTGATGATGACAGTTTAAAATTTGTTCACAGATCCAAGGAAAGTGGTTCGAGAAAAAACAATTATAACCCATCTTTGCTGTGGACTGGTTTGGGGCGCTGACTTTAGCTTACAATTTCTCAATCATTGGGTTTCAACAAAAAAAAAAGTTTATTCTACTAACTGCAAACGAGTAAATTATTTTAATAAGTTTATTTACCATTATTTAACTCATTCTTTCAAATAGTTTATATGGCAAAGATGTTATAATAAAATTCTATATGCGTTTGGTCTGTTTAATTTTAATTTGATTAAAATTAATTGGATTGTATTTTTATTTAAGCCGGGTCACCACCACTTAAAAACGCCTTTTTGCCCAACTTACAGAAAATGCAATGGCGAAATTGCAAAAGTATCGCAATGGAAAAGGTCCTCGTTAAAAAACAGCGCATGCGCGAGTAGGTAGCGCCACGTAGTGGCAAATTAAAATATCAAGCAGTGAAGATGATTTTTCATTAATATTTCAAAAAGTTACTATTTTAAAATTTTGAAAAAATTCACAAAATTATTTCGTATTATTATCTTAAACTTCTCAAAGTTTCATTTTGGTATCATAATTAGATCGCTAGATAATATTATTACAACTTACTATGACAAGCGAGCGCTGCACGTAATGCGGACTTTGTCCATTGAACAGCGATATCAACTAATAGACAAATTTTGCTAATTTTCTAAGGATATTTTAAAAAAAAAAAATAATCTTAAAAACAATCCAAAAATTACACGTGAAAAAATTCAAATTCACATGCGCAAGCAATTTTTGAATTTTGTCACATGCAATTTTGGATTGTTCTTATGTTTGCTCATTTTTTTATAAAATAGCCTTAGAAAATTTACAAAATCTGTCTATTAGTAGCCATCGCCGGTTAATTTCTCTGCAAGGTAAAACTGTTTTTATTATTAAATTCTTGTTTGTAAAGAATTGCGATACTTTTTCAATTTATCCTTTGCATTTTCTGAAAGTTGGGCGGTAGCGATCCGTTAATTATTAGACTGAAAAAATTGAAACAGATATTCAATAAATTAAGTTTGCACTTTTTAAAATTAACCAATTCAGTGTATCAGGTTTTAAAAAAATATGTAAAAAGAAATATGTAGTGTGCATGACGTCGAAAGAAACAAGGGCTTAGGATATCTTTGGAAAATCATCCCAATTATATTTCCTTTACTTTTCTGCAGTATGCGACACCAAGACGTGAAAAAAAATTCAATAAATTCATGAGTGTATAAATAATAAAACAATCACATCATAATTGTAATTAAAATAAAGCAAAATGTTTAATATATTGAAGTATGCTGGGATTTATGACACATGGTTTGTATATCGCTATAAAATATATCAACAAGGTTCTGACAGCATGTGTATCATTTCAATGACCAAGTGTTAATAAAAATCGGTTGTTTATTGGCACATGATTATTATCAAACTTATTCAAGGTGGAAAATCAAAACTGATAACAGGTGATTAATACTTTATCTTCTTTCCGAAAATTAATATCAATTTTTCGATGATATGAGGTGGTAAACCTATAATGGACTTATATACCTTATCAATTAAAACCTAATCTACCATTATACCTAATATACATGCACCTAATGACTTAACTTATGGCTCAGATACTAATGAGTCATAGGTTAATTAATGCACGTGCATATATGGAATTAACTTTATAAAGCTTTTGATGCAGGACAATACGTTTTTATTTTCCATATTGGTGTACAAAAGGATATGGATTATTGTGAATCACTGAATTTATATATATTTAATATACTTTTAAAAATGCGCTGTTTTGTAATACGAACCTTGTCCATTCACGAATGCTCATGGTGTGGACACTAATCACGAGCATTTGCAAATGTTTCCAAACGTGCTTTGCTGTTCAGTGAAACCTGTTAATAGCGCACCCACTTGTGACCGAACCATGGGGTGTGCTACTTGGAGGGATGTGCTATATGCAGGTTCAGCTAAAGTGATATACATGTACATGTGCAACTGTACACGTGCATGCTGTACATGTTTACAATTGTACACATCATGCACGTGTAGCCTACATGCTGTACATGTACTTGTATACAAATGCTAACACGTACGTGCACATGTACAAATGCAAACATGTACGTGCACACGTACAAATGCAAACATGTACGCATACATGTACATATGCAAACATGTACTTAATACGTGTACATGTTGTAAAAATTACCATAATTAAGATACGCAAAGAATTGGATGTTGCATTTTTAATGTTTTTTAACATAAACAAAACCGAAAAAATTGCTTTGGCGTACGCTATTCACAGGTAAAA
>JAQGCC010001852.1:0-21076 GCA_034698905.1 Xestoiulus laeticollis | reverse complement strand
ATGACCTTTAATTTTTATTTAAAAAATAACTATAACTTTAAATATAACGAAAAAACATGTGACACTACCTAACATTGCAAACTACTTTGTATAAAAGTTTCGGTTTATTTGGAGCTATACAGACTACGTGAATGTCTACGTAAGAATTCTCCATTGGAAAGGGTATGGTTGAAAGCCCCCTTAATGTATATCAAAACCACATTTACTGCTTTAAAATGTTGTGTAAAATCTTAATTTGTTTTCTAGATCCATTTAACAAATACATGCAGACAGTCTGACAGTGTATTTAAGTAGGCCTACATGTAAATGCATTGCAATGTTATTATAAGCTAGTTTCTATGCAGTTTTCAATTTCATTGCCTATTTTCTGAATACAGTAAAATCAATTCCAAGATGTGTTTATGAACGAAATTATTACATTTGCAAACAGATCCTTTTGCTTAACCACAATCAAATATATACTGTACCTGTTTATGCATTCTTATAGTACATACTAAATTTCTCTAAATTGTCTGATTTTTATGGTGTATAAACATTCATTATATAATTATGTGCAAGTTGCCAAACTTACACTATGTGTGACAACTATACTTTTTACAATTTAAAATTTGTTCAGCCTCCTTTCTAGACATATAGCCTATATGTAATAAAAATCATTATCTATATATAGCATAAATACGATTGTGAACAAATTTATTACGGAAGCTCACAGATGTTATTCCTATCGATAATCCTGAAAAGCGTAATAACAGTTTGATTAAACACGATAAAAAGCATTTTTAAAGATTCAGTAGCCTACATATACTCAACTTCACTAAATTTCATTTTATATGTTGTAAACAAAATGATTGCATATGCACATGTCATGCATAAAATGAAAGTCATTAAATATTGCATTACAAATTTGTTGGGCGATGCATACATGTATAAGCGCGGTACAGCATTCATAACATAGCATATTAGTGCCATGTGACGCCTTTTCAATATTAGTTTACTTTTGGTTCGTCAGGCCTGCGTTTATCATATTCGGATAAATAAACAATATTTACAAAGCTATCTTTTCACCTTGCACCTACTAAGGCTTAATCTTTTCTTTAGCCAACATTTAGTTAATCGAATGGCATTGTTTGCATATATTTCTGCTAGAAAGCCTTTGCCAAGTATCGTTTTGCTAAACCCCAATTTCAATAAAAGCGATGTGTAAAACGTTGGTTTGAATATCGTCCTCGTTTGCTATTGGAAATTCCCCCATTTTATAAGAAGCAGGAAGCTTAATGGAAAGTTTGGAGTGCATGCAATGCATTATGCCAAATTGTTTTTACTGGAAGGTGATATAGTATGGATGGTGAAGGTCAGTTCGGATTTATGGACAAAAACGAATAAATTAAGGGAAAAAATGGTAACTTCATTCTAAGAATCTTCTCTCGACTGAATCCAAATGTTACCCATCAATGATTTTATTCTGAATCTCACCCTTGCAAACACATAAAGATTAATTAAGCGTATTTATACGTGTGAAGGCACGCTTATTTCGATTTTGGATCGACCTTGTATGCAATTAAACCCGTGTTCTGGTTGGATTGCCTTGTATAAAAGCGTTCCCACATAGGCCTACCTGGAAAACATGGATATTAATGGATAGTTCTTGGAATTATATATGCGCAATGGAAAAGAAGTGAATTTTGCGATAGTCATGGAAATTCCACATTTGTTTTCAAAAGAGATGTTAAGAAATGACATGTTTAGTCAGTCCTGGAGTTATAGAAATTGGGAATTTCCCCTTTTTTCGACTTATTTTAGCATCATAGGCTACAGTAAGTAGCCTACATAAAAATCGACAGGTTTTTCACACTTTTGTACCAAAATAATTATGTTATGTCTGCTTATGAATTCAACTACATCTAGGCATATATTTAATATTATAGCTATTCGTAAATTTCTAATAAAAATCTTGTTAGGCCTATAGTTTATGGAATACTAAAGGTGGTCATTTGGTTATTGTAAACAGTTTCTTTCAACACCAAGACAAGAAGTTGTTAGGCAAATTGTCAATTTTTTGATTTTTAGGTCATCAGAATGGTCAGAAAAAATTGTTTTGAAAGATAGGCAAGTCAAAGAAGTTAATTTTTTTTTTATTTTTATCAAATATGTAATAACGAATCCATATGTAGGCCCTACATGTATACATAAATTCTAGAAATTTAAATAGCAATGTGACTCATTCTTTCAAATTTGTCATGTGCAGTATTTATGAGGAATTTGGCTTTGGAGGTTCAGGATTTGACGATAAACATTGTATTACATGTAGCTATATTTTGCATTTGCAGACTTAGTTTCTGGAAGACCAATAATGATGGTCGCCATTAAGGCAATGTCTTGTTCATGGAGGTGTGGGATTCATGGAAATGGTAGGCCTATATACATGTAGGATTTAACAAGGGTGGAAAGGAGACTTTTTCCTCGAATGCCATTATTCCTCGAGTGAAGCTATAGTGAGTGGGATATGAATAAACCTGAATGTATGCTTTTGAAGTCACCCTTTCTGAAGTAACACCTTAAAAAGCCATGAATGAGAATGGGTGACCGTTGAAGGGTTTTCTTCTTTAGTTTGGGTGCATTTTTCAGCCTAAAAATGTTGTTAGAGGTTGTTGGAACCATTGATGGTTTAATTAACCTTATTATTGTTTGGTTTGTGCACCCCTCTACTACTACATGTATTTGAAGATGCAGCATTGCATTTTTAACATTAAACATGGTTTTTTAACTCCGAAAAAGATAATTAACTTGGCAAACTCAATTATTGCCAAAATATCCTATGTGTTCTAACACAGCCATGTTGGAAATGCTTTGTGACAAGGATTGCTCAACCAGAATAAGACAAAGTTAGAGCTTATGGAAAATCGTGCATCTGTTTTAAATTCAGTTTTTTTAAGCATGGTTAACTCCAGTTTTCTTCATGCTGAGCAAATTAGAATTTGTCCAGCGACTCTGGTTGTTTTAATTCTCGTTTGAAATCTATGCATGACTTATCTTGATCTCAATTAGGTGCTGGGTTTATTTAATTAATTTCAACTTGCACGAGTATGCAAACAAGCTCCCACCAGTGCATTTGCTAGTATACTGCAGTCGGCTAATGGCAGCCACATGGTTTAGTTTCCATGCTTTGAAATCATCTAATGCTTACCTACATGTATATATATAATTTCAGCGGAATAAATTACATTGGCATATTGGCACGATTTGGTTATCAAAATGTTTTGTTTGTGAAGTTTCTCATAGGCCTATATATAATGCAATGGACACGAGATTTTAGACCAAAAGTTTCCCTTTTATTTTTAACATAGTAGGCCTATTATAAAATTGTCGTATTTATGTAGGCCCATACATGTATCTACACCGTGCATAAAATATATTGTGTTATATTTTAAACATATTTTTTTGTACAATTCTTAAGAATTTGTATATGGTTTTTATGTTTTGCTTGTAGAAGTTCTACACATTTGTTATAGGACACATTTGTTATAGGATATTGCAGTCTTATAAATGTACTTTTAATAACTTGATAAACATAGGAACACATCAGCTAACTACAGAGTGGGCTCTTTAGAAAAAAAAAATATATAATGGTATATTGTAATTTGTTATGACATTCAGTGGTCCATGGAAATTTGAAGGATGTGTTAAAATCCTACAAATATTCCTGTATTTTTAGCAAATTTGCAAGATACCTTGTAAATGCACATACTAAGATACCTTGTAAATGCATATACATTCGAACAAGTCTAGCTTTTGGAAATACACACATGTATTACAAAAATTACAATGCACATGTATACCTTATTTTCGTCAATAAATATCTTGTAATTACAAGTGATTCATGCTTGGCACGAAGTGCCAGACTATAACTAAATGCCTTGCTTGGAAATTGAAATGACGCACGATAAGCTGATTGATAAAAGAAGGATAAAGTGGGAATGCAGTCTGGATATTAAAAGTTGTAGAATGTGTGATTCAGACATAAACACGTTTACGCATTTTCGAGAAATGTTTATGAACAAAAAGTGTGTGACATCGTTTATGAGTGGTCCTTGTGCATTGTGTTTCCCTCCTTTGAAATCGCATGGCTACCTCAATTGCAAAACTGAAAACAGGATTCTACTGTAATAAGTTAATAAATTGGAGGCAGGTGGTAAAATAATTTTCATTTACACGCTTACAAATGTTAGGAGCTATTGCTTATGAAATTGAAAACCCTGGGTCTTTTGTGAATAAATTGCGTAGCAGCAAAGCAGGGTTCAATATCCTGGCAGCCTTGTGTTCGGGGGCTTACATTGTAATCTTCGTTTCATGAATTTGATTTTTTTTTAAAACCAACACCTGAAGCTATAAAGTTCACAATGCGTCATGCTATCCACTTATAAATGCTGCGAGCTCCCCGTCATTTATTTTTTAGAAAAAAAAATATCTATAAATTTCAAGGGTTGTATTCCGTTTACATACACTGCTTCTGACTTCTCGAGGATCGTATATGGACTTGTCATCCTGTTTTGAGTTGGGTATAATCCACATGATGTCTAGTTCTACACTATCAGAAAAAACCGAATTCCTGGCTAGTTTGGTTTTTTGATAGGATATGCTCGTTTTCGTTATTGGGGTACAATTTTGCAGGTAACTAGACGAGCTCAAACGTCAGTTTTCATCCCAGGGACTAAACCTAACATGAATTATATTAAGGGGGCGTCCATAAATGACGTCACGCACTAGGGGGAGGAGGTTGTCACACATTTGTGACGAGGGGGAGGGGGAATTAAAAAATGTGACTTCACATCAAAAAATCAAAATGCGCTACTTTAAATTACAAGTTTGATCAAAATATTTTTGCAATTTTCGGAGTGCAGTGCCACATTATACATACAGATTATAATGACAATAACCAGTTTTCAAGGGGAGTGGGGGGGAGGTCAAAGCTTTGTGACGTCATATTTGAGTGAGGGTCTGACTTTTTGTTACTTAAATGTGACGTCATTTATGGACAGCCCCTAACCTTCTTATAGTTGTTATTAGAGAGACTTTAGCAAAAGTAAAAATGGGTCAAAGGTTTTGAACATTTCAGATTTTCGTATTGGTTATGAGCACATGTGCACATTAAATTCTGATCAAATAAGCTTGTAAACTGGCTTAGAATGGTTAACTAAAAATCGTGATTCTCTCAATGTTTTAGGGAAATTGCAGGCTGTTAAACTGGTTTGAGCATCACTACCGGGAATATTAGTGGTTAGTGCATGCTGTTGATCTAATATTGTCAAACCACAGGTCTGTTCTGCGAAAACACAGCTAATACATTAAAACCAGAAAAATGCTCATGTCATTCCAGACTACAACTCGTTATTTCTGGGGGGAAAAAAAACCTCTGGAGAGACATGCAATTTGATCAAGTAACTCTGAACTAATAAGCTAACTGCATTATGGCGCCACTGTTTTAATGGGGCTTTTGCGTGTGATTTGCAACTGCTTTCTATACTTTCTGGTAAAAAAAAATCCCCCCATGGGATTGCATTTTTTTTTTTTTTCTGAAACTGTTTGGTGGTATTCCATTTAAATATTTTCAATTTGGGCTTTTGTGCGAAGCGCCGTTGCTTTACAACGCTTTAAATCTGTGGATGATGCAAATTTGCAAATTGAAATCTTGCTTTTTTGTCCTTGTACAAATACGAGTTACTCATTTATCAAATGACATTTTTACAGTTCATTGCCATGCTAAAATTGCTTGTTTTTATCTTCTCGACCATTAACGTTTAGAGATTAGTAAATATTAGCACTTTTTTTTTCTTTTCTGTATTTTCATGTTTAATTTGTAAAAATCAAATTTATAGGCTTGCTTTATGGATCAATATGAACGTCTTTATAGATGACTGAATTTACGTCATTGCTTGAGGAAATGCGCTTGTTTGCATATTTGTGTGAACATGTTAGTTTGCTCGATTAAGTACAAATGTTTTCTTTAAAGATGCATTTAATTTTCAGTTAATTAGAAAAATATCCATCGTAATTTGTCAGCCCTGAAACAAAATTTGCAGGGGTTTTAGAAACTGCATCTTTATAAGATGGCAGACAGTCATCAATTTTATCACCTGTTCAACATTAAAAACTTTGCAATTATTCACGTGATTCAGCGCTGCAATGATGTTAACAAAAAAAATCAGCATGCATAAACAATGTCAAGGTTATGAGATTTTCTTCCCTTTGTGAAGAAAACCTTCTTGAAAACATTGCATGAATACACTCTGGGTCAGTGATTAAAAAGATCATCTACACGTATAGTGTTTTCTATATTTCTTCTTCTTTTTTTTCTTTTTCAAAAGGTTACTTGTATTTCCGTTTCTTTGCCAATGTATGCATGTATTGTATGGTGAATCATATTGCATGTGCCATGGACAATCGTGGGTTAAGTTGCAACTCAACATCCTATAAAATAAGCATTAATTAAGATATCTGATGCTATAATTGCACATCATATTGTGCAGAAGGCGGAAATTGGAATTAGGTTCTATTTAAAAATGAACAATACTCTAAAAAAAACTATGTTAAACAGAATTTTTACAAGTTCAAACGTGAGATTATTTCAAGGTAGGCCTATACTTCATAGACCTCTGGACAATTACAACCAAATGCAACAAGCTGGAAGATGCAAGGTGTTTTACTTGTATCGTGTACTAAAATGATTCCCAATAACTACTGACTACTTTAGGATTGAAAAAGGTCTACCGATAGCAGATTTGGTAATTCATTGGTCCTACCCCTGCAATTATGAAGAGGAGCAGGACAAATTGTCTAGTCTCCTTTCAATGCAAATTTTGTGGAAATACAGATTTAACAAAAAGTTATTTGCTCACGATGGGCCAAATGGCACTGTAAATCAATTTAACAGCTGTGTCTACATGTATATATAGGCTGGATACATTGCAAATACAGTAGCTGGGCTTTTTCTTTGTTCAGGAAGGCAGCAGATTCCTGGTAGAACTGTACTTCGAAAAGCAATGTTACATTGTAGCCTATGCTGAAAAAGGATTTGAATATAATCCGTAATATAGGCTTACTGTAACTAGAATAGATTTTGGAAATCAGCAATGCTGGTAAACGTTTAACATTGTTTGAAAACAAAACTGAGTTTGGTATAGTGTTGGCCTAATTTTATACCGTTTTGGTATAAATTTAGGCCACCTATACCCGGGCATACTTCCGCAACTTGTGACCATATGTTGTCATTAGACACGACATTTACCTGTAAATTAACAATTAAACTAATTTCTGCACCCTGGCTTTTGTTAACCAGGAAATTCATTCTGAATGTAAAAGGACAAAGCTTCAACCATATGCTGTTATTAACATTGGATATTCTATGGTATGTTAGCAACCCACCCCAACGTCCTCTATAAATATAACTGGGACAGTGGGAGAAAGCATGAATTCCTAATCTGATCCTATTTACCCTTCTGCTTAATGTGTGATAGGGTGCTGGTGTGTGCCTAATAGCTTCTTTTTGAATATTCCCTGACCTTATTGATACCATTTATCAGCAGCTCTATACTTTTTCTGTATGCCACAGATGGGTACATTGGATTTGTGCAATGTGCATATATAAGGTTTTATGGTTTTGAGATTTAACCTTATACTTTTATTGTCTAACTAATACATAAAGCATCTTTCACTATAGCTCAGTAAGACCACAGTAAAACTTGCCAAAGGGGACCACCAAAAAATGGCAAAGGTGCATGGTCATTTTAGGCCTACAGAGAACATCAATGAAATTACAAAAATGTAATGGTAGAAATTCCCATGTTTTAATTTATTTTATCAAAATGGATCAATTTCCATTGTTCTCTTCATAACTTATTTCAGGTAGCCTATTACATGCAGGAAGCAAGATGACTCTTTATGTTACTCCCCTTTAGGTAATTTCCCCTGTCCTTAATTTTCCCCATGGTCACTATAGCCTACACACTGGCGGTCACTATACAAGTAATGAATGAATAAAGTAGGCTATGAATAAAAAATGTGTAGGCCTACTAAAGCCATTTTATGAAAAGGGGTCACTAAACAGCAGTGGTCACTTTACCAAGGTTTTACTGTATATCTAAACGACAATATTTGAAATTTGATAAAATTATTGTCGAGTCAATTAACTCTTTGTTTGTTAAATAAATGTAATTAGCAAAAGGGTTGCGAATATTGCAGGTGTTTTTGTTTAAAAATCTGACTTTATAGTGTTTTGTTAATATTTTTTCCCGTTTTTGTGCCAGTTATACATGTATACATAGACCTACCAATTAAAATACAATTAAATAATAATGGACAAACTCAATAACATTGTAAATTCTAACTTTTCAAGATGAGTTATATTAATTGCTTTTGAATTTTGGTGCTCCAATGATATGTAAAAAGTTATAATCTTACATGAAATGTAGAGTACATTAATTAAATTACTTTTTCAATGTAGATTTAATCTTTTTCCCACAGACATTTAGATAATAAACTTAACGTTGAAACTTACTTCGTTAGGGTTGGGAATAACTTATAAAAACTTTATTTTCATTTTTACCTATGAGCGAAAGTTCTGTTCGACTTTTAATGTCTTCTTAATTATAGAATTGGAAACGCCATCAATAGCAATTAAACGATCCAGTAATGAATAGTGGTTTATTTAAGCATTGGCTTATGTGATTGCCATTCACTCAAAGCCGACTTTTAGTCTATAGGTAGCTAAAAAAAAAGCCTTTGCTAGAACTAGTTTCACGAGGAAAGATGTCATATCACTCAAATTGCAAGTAATTAAATGAAAATTAATGACTCAGCTAGCGATTATTTTTGCTATCGACCATATTATCATAAGTGATTGTGTGTGGGGTGTTCTGAATGTTAATAAAATTTAACCAGCAGGTCGTTTTCCTGACGATAACAACAAAAAATGAAAGTCGACCATGTTTGAATTGTCTTGATGTGCAGTGAAACCTGTGAATAAGGGCCCTCCATATAGCGTACTGCCTGGAAGTAGCACACCACAACAGCCGGCACGGATTGATTTTATGGAACATGCTTACCTTTATATAGCGTATTACCTGCGAAACGCGACTTGCACACTTGTTTCCTGGGATAGAATCATGATTTTACCTGTGAAGAGCGTACGCCAAAGCAATTTTTTCGATTTCGATAAAAAAACATTATAAATGTAACATCTTGCTTTGTGCATCTTAATTGTGGTAATATATACAGTATGTACACGTATATGTTTGCAATTGTATACATGTAGTCATGTACAGCATCTACACGTGCATGATGTGTACAATTGCATACATGTGCACGTACATGATGTGCATAGTTACATATATGTACAGCATGTACACGTGCATGATATGTGTACAGTTGTAAACATGATACAGCATGTACACGCACATGTGTGCAAATGTGTGCTGAAATTTCATATAGCACTTCCCTCCAAGTAGCACACCCCATGGTTTGGTCCCAATGAGGTGCGCTATTCACAGGTTTCACTGTAGTCATTTGTAAATTGAGCTTTTCTACGTGTCTACAGATTGGTAGTTGGACATTCTTTGGAGGCTGTTAAGACATCTGTTTGAAGGACCATGTTCTTGTAGCTGAGTAAAAAAATTGAAAGCAAGTGTATATATATATACAAATTCAAATCAACTGTTTTTTCGTTCTCATAATCCTACTTTTGACACTGATTTGGCTAATCCTGATAATCTCTCGGATTGTTGTCTGTTGATGTGGCATCTGTAAGTTCTTGAATATCCAGGAGGTTGCACTTTACTTGAAGCTCGTCGTTTGCAGGAAAAGGTAAATGCAGGTCATGGCCCCACAGAAATGACTCAGATTTCAAAAGCGTGTTTCACTGGCCTTATCAGGAGGTCGCGACCTCTTGCTTTAGGATATTAGCCCCTGTATGATATCATGCACTTTGCGACAATATGCATTACTGCCATATTCAACTTTTTTTCACCCCACTTGATAGACAAATTATTTCGTATTTGAGATAACATGTTCTCGTGCTGCAATTTGTAGGGTCGGGTCCATGAACTGAAGAGTTTGCTCGTATTTTTTCATAACAGTTGTAAGAAGTCATCCAGTTTTCTAATCGTTAGGAATCCAGTTACAAGAAATGGCTGCATGATAAATAAAAATGTAGAAATGAATCTCTGCCAGCAATTTCTAAAATGTTCTTCACTTATCCATCAATATCTATTAGTTAGCTGCTGACCAATGTTGCTTGCATTTGGATATTGGATAATGCAATGCAGGGAGATTCAATAGACCTGGAAGAGTTACATGTATTTAAGTCAGGGAAATTCAGCACTGTTTTCACAAAAGAGATGATACACTTCAGTCAGCCGTGCATCTCATCTATATCAAGTAGTTTGTGTAATATGCAAGACGGAGTCAATGTGGATATTTGACAGATGATTGAAAATTATTTCCCTGACCATCCTGACGATTGAAAATTCAAAAATACGACAATATGCCTAAACAGCTTCTTGTCATACTGCTCAAAGAAACTGTTTTTTGAACATAATTGTCAATCTTCTATCAAAAACATGCATTTTCTTTGAGCAGCAGAACGTACAAGAAGCTGTTAGGCATATTGTCATATTTTTTTTTAATTTTAAATCGTCAGAATAGTCATGAAAGCTGAATTTCATTTCTGTGGGACTGGGGACCATCTATATAATATTCTTCGTCCTTAACTTATTTGGAAATGTTATGCTTTGTTAGCGTGGTTACTTAGATTCAGCAGCATTCTGGACTGGTTTTTGAAAGCAAACATTTGCCCTTTAAAAAAGAAGAGGCCACCAAATTCTATTAACAGACTGCGAGACTGTATAGCGGATGTGTTGGATGGGTTATTTATATAGCTTCAAGAAGCTCTGTTCAGTGTATGCTTAATTGATACTTATGTGTTCGACCCAGTTTATGGGTTCTGGTATTGCAGTTGCTTCTCATTTCTATGCATATACTTTGCCATTTTGCATTGGCTGCAAATTCCAAGAGAGCTCTGGGCAGTCTTATCAACTTCTGTCACGTGCAACCCTTAAATATACTCTGAGGAAACGTATTTTGTTTCATAGTGTAACTTTATCTGTCATCATTTAACTGTAATCGTGTGCTATCGATGTGGATGATAAATTGGCCATGTTTGTTAATTGGTTTTCATCAACTGTAATACATAATTGCAGTGATGGCAGATCACCCTTGTATGCATTTCACTAACAAATGCTACCTGTTTGCTTCATTTTTTTGCATACCAGAAGTTGCCAGACTTCTGCTTTTGTTACAATGTACATCTTGTCCTTGCATAAGCTTTATGTGAGGGCAGAGGGGATCTTGTTGTAAAAGTCATCTTGTACATGGAGAAATGCGTTGTCTCAACCTTGAAAATGTCATGCCTTTCATTGAAGAAAGTTTTGCAAGGCACCCTGATGTATATTCAAAACTTCCCATTTCGAGTTTGTGATTTGGTAATTGGATTTGAATGGAGATAAGCATGTAATTACATGAAATCAAGGCTGTAGGGAAGCTACGGTTACACGAAATCCTTTAATGTGTGCCCCATAGGCATGCTGTATTTGAAATCAAAGGCATGACATGTTAGGACGATTTAATTTGATTATATTCGGAGATTAGGCTTCGTAATTAATGCAATACCATAAAACGGAACCAATTTAGTTTTCATTTTTTCCAACAAAATTTTAGTTGGACATGTTTATTTAAGCCAAGTGTGCAGTGTTTATTTGCTTTGATAGCTTGGCGCAAGTATATCAGCTTCTGTCACCATGCAGTTTTATACAAATCTAGACGAAATAAAAATGGACAGATTTTCGATTTGCAGACAAAATTATCTATCTTCAACGTGCAGGCTGAAAATTAGAAGCTGAATGCCCCAGCCCTCGCTTTTATTTCTAGTAGTAATCCAGAAATTTGTCTAAACGAGTAAGAATTGCAATACAGGGTAGAACTCTTGACAGGCAACTATTATTATAGCCTAATTATCAAAATGCCTGAAATTTAGAAGCTGAATGGCATAGTCTTATTGTAACGGCCCTTCATTTAAATGCCAGGACGCTTTGTCTTCACTTTTATTTCCAGTATACAAAAATATGTTTTTTAACCTCAGTAAATTTGGCGTGGAAACGCATTTTATCCACGAGATCCGTATTGGAATATTTGTCTTACCAGGAATTTTCAGATTTTTATTTCGTAGGACAAGATACATTAGAATTCGCGACAGAAGCTCTATAATCATTTTTAAATAAAAATAATCTTTATTTTGTGCATCAGACTGTGTGAATACAGTAATGTTTATATGGTCACGAATATCCAATCCCAAAGACTATACATACGGTAAAACCTGCTAAATGGGACCACCCAAAAAATGTATAAATTAGGTAACTGTAGGCATGCAGTTGTTTACTATATAGAGAGGAAAACATGCATGTATGTACTAAAACCAATTTCTGATGGTTTTGCTGTATTTGCATTCTTTTTGAATGCATAACTTGACATCATGTTACCTATATAGCAAAACAAAGTATGCATATTATATTTTCTTTCAGTCAACTTTTATATCAAATTTCCCGATTGAGGTAATTAATAGAAACCGGTTAATGTCCTGCGATTAATTTATCTCATTGAAAGTTCTCCAAAAAGTTTAAAAAATTTTTTTTTTTGGTTTTACCCACCCATTAAGCCTGTCATGGCCTGTTGGCACAGAGGCGTGGCACCACATTTTTACAAGTGGCTTTAATATGATAATGTTGTTATTTACATTTGCATATAACCTATACGCCGTTAACAACTTCGATATCAAGATTTGAATTTTATATCCGCGTGTCGAATCCTTGCGTTTATTTATTTAGTTTTTTTGAATTTTTGATTCGGGTTTTACGGTTTTGACTTTAGCATTTGTCATAGAATGCCATTGCAAAACGGGATTTATAGGCTACATGACCGTCAATTGACTTGTAAATACAGAAATCATATAAATATAGGGTGAAGAACGAACATTTCCTTATTCTCTTTGAAGCTGTTCTGTTACTATCTTGTATAGGCTACTGTGGTATCCATCAATAGTGTAGTCGCTGAAGGGCTGTCAGTAATTGAACAAAATTGTCTTCTTCCATGGAAATTGGCAGTTCGTGCTTGGAATGATTTGAATCTCTTAGATGTTGACATGTATGGTGTTCTAACTCTATGAAAAACGAAATGGTTATTGCTGCAATGGGATTCATTTTAAAGCAAGAATGTTGCTGTTAAATGATTCATCAATCTCTTACTTGGTATATAAGGAATGGAATTGGTGAGTTGTTGCTCACCTTTAAACAGTTTTGAACACGCAGTTCTAAACAGCCAGTTTTTTGTGGTATACAATGCGAATTTTTCATTTTTTACTCTTGCACCTATCCCAATTTACATCCTTTAATTGGAAGTCTTTAAAGCTCAATATGAAGTTATCAGAAATGCTACAGGATTTTTTTGAGGGGGGGGGGGGGTGTACGTCTGGCATCCTGTTGGGAATCTCTTAACAATAATGCTTTTAGGGCATTTTCAATTATTTTTTAGAATTATTTATGGAGGATGTCATGCCGGAGGCGTACATGTATATATTTTATATTTATTTTTTTTGTACAAAGGCAATATAGCCTACTGTAATTTTTTGTTATGTTTTGTGTATTTTTTACCGTTTATCAAAATGTACATGCATGTAGCTGAGATTGCACTGCAGGGCAATGTTAGTTAATGTCGTTAACAATTTTCCACGCTTTCTACAGTGACGAATAATAATCCAAAGAAAAATTGTTTTATTTTCCAGTTTGACCTCAGCAGGTCAAACTCCAAAACTGACGCAAATTGTAAAGGGATGGTCGGTAGGTTTCAATGCTTTTCCAAGATTACCTCTTTAGGCTTTTGGACGTGGCAATGTTCAGGGCTCTCTCAAAACAGAAAATCCTGGAATTGTTAGGACAATGTTGTAAAAGTCACGAAAATTGAAAACAAATCTTGTATTTAGCCTATTTTCTCACAGCCAATTGTTAATTATCACAACATGGAAACGTTTGAAACCAAAAAAAATATTTTTTTCGCACAATTATTTCAGATTCATGGAGCAGTAAGACAAGAAGTTGTTAGACATTGTCAAATTTTTGATTTTTCAGTCTTCAGGAAGGTCATATGGGGAAAACGTCTTAAAAAACTGAAACTGTCTGAGAAGTTGAAAATTTAGATAATCCTGTATCATCATAACACGTGTGTTTTGTAAAAAGTATCTTCAGAAGATTTTCAACATGGCCTCTTTGCACTGAAAGGACGTTGCCATATTGGAAATCCAATGCATAAGACTCGTGCCAGGAGTATAGCTGAATAGGATGTTACATTTCCATAAAACTGCAGAAGCCATATATTGAAATAAATCCAGCCTCATTGTGCAATTCTGGAAGACTCGCAAAACGGATGAAATGGCCTAGAACTGATGTCCTTGTTTACTCTTGCAATTTCCTTAATCTGTAGGAAGAATCTGCTCAATTTCTTCTTTTCCCATTTTAATTGTTATCCAGTAATTTCAAATGCTGTTAATGAAGTGATCACTTGTAGAGATTTCCAAGTGTATGTTGCTTGGCTTCATTTCTCTTTTAGTCTGGCTTCTTAAAGGAAAAAAAAAAAGCTGGTAAAATTTATTTTCGAACTGATGACATCGTTTGGTTAGCGAATGCATTTTTCCTCTTGTATTTCACATAAAGAATGTCCGGGCCATCGGCTAGAAGGTAAAACAAACCGGTGGTACTAGCCAATGATGTAATCTGTATTTTTTGAGTCATGGTGCCCGTGGCTTTCGTTTTTCCGCACCAAGGAATGAAGAAGAGACGTTGGCAACCATCCCTATTAATTAAATGACGTGTACTTATTAAAAATTTGTATCGTGTCCACTGATTCAGCCTTCGAGGGAACCACCTTCTCTCTTTCTTTGCACACTGGTTTTTCTTGAGTTGACCGTTTTGAGCACTGGAGGGAGTAGCTCGTCCTAGAAGGAAAAATAATTGGTATACAGGGTGAGGAGAGGTGGACATGAAGTGAAATCCCAGGATTCCTACATTTCCTGCTTGTGTATTTTTAAGAGATTCTCGTATTTCAAAGCTAGCTTAGCCCTGTCTTAAACCTGATTCACACCGACGTTGATGTAGATCAACTGATGTGGATCAAGCAAAACTTTTGGGTATTAATTCACACCGTGCCGACTGTGAGTTAACTTACTTCCAGGATAAAAATTAAATTCAGTCTAATATTATGACATAGATAACTTTTGATGAATCGAAGGGTTACAGTTATATAGAGATTCGCGCTATTTACAGGTTTTGATGTATTACATTTGCTTTTGCATCATTACGGTAGAACTTGTTTAAAATGATATTATTGGAACCAGTGAAAAATATGCGATTAAATATGATTTGATTTCAGATGGGTTCATTTTTACATGAATCCCAAGTCGGGACTGGCACATTTTATGCTTTTGGAGAAAATATCCCTTTACACAGGATGATTTTAGACAGGCTCTATACTGTTGCTGGTTAATAGTGACCACAAAAGTCAACAATCAGAAAATACCGTTTGACATCTTTTTTATATGTTTTGACATATATTTTTACAGCATTTTTTTACAATTTTTACAGCAAAAAAAAAATGTTGTATACTTAGTTATTTAAAGGCACGAATTTCTCTAGCCGTCTAATAAAAAAAATTAGTTATTTTTAATTCAGATTGGGTGATCCCAAGTTGAATTAAAGATTGTGAGATATGGCTTAAAAAGTATAAGTCAGTCTATTTTAAGAGTTTCTTATATTTTAATGTCCTTGAGATAAGTCATTTTTATCAATACAGCACCGGTAGATGATTTTTTTTATTTCTCCATTGAATAATACATCAGAAATAAAATCAATACGGAAGCAATTCGAAATCAATTGTGGAGAAAGTCGCTTAAAATTTATTGACGTTTGGATCCTGATCCAAATTTCAGATTTATTGGTTGACAAATAAAGCTTTTAATAGATTTCCTATTTTTCTGTACCATTTTTGTATTTACTCGAATGTACATTATACTGTATATAAAGTAAATGTATTATGGTATGTAAAAAGCTCCTAAATCTGGAAAAAAAATTGTAAAAAGAGATGCACATGTACATGTATCAAGGTCAAGCCTAATGTTATTTCTATGGAAGCTGTCCGGGACCAGCCAAGTGTTCAAGTTAGGGAGGTGTTCACTTTATAAAGGTGTTCAATCTGACAGGTGTCACTGTACTAAATACATGTACATGTATATTGAATAGATTTTATTCGCCTTTGCTTGAAAATAATGTTTCTGTATGGGGCTTATAATTTTCAATTTCATTTAATAACATCTCTATGCAAATTTCAAAATCTTTGTTAAATAAACAAAGAATTTGTTGAAATGTTTTTCCATAGTTCGCATCCATCCAATTTAGTGAATGTAATGCTATAAATATTGCACGAAGTATTTGCTGCATGTGTTACAAATGACGGTTTCCTTGGATGCAACTGGGCAATCGATATTAGGCCTGTATAACAAGCTTTCAACCAAAAATGCATTGCTATAGGAATTTGACGAATTCGTCTTTTATGTAGTTTCTAAAATAAACTGCAGATAAACTTTTAAATAGCGTTCCTGGTTGTCGCCTAAACCAGACATAATTCTTAAACAACGTATACATGTATACCCTATACATTATACGTGCTCGTATATTCGCAATGAAAGCATGACGTGGAATGTACGACTGTCAGATTTGATGTCTGAAGCGATTGCAAAGTTGCAATCGGTGTAGTTAACCGATTTAACCGTGATCTTAAAGTGGAAACACGACAAGCTTAAAATTGTTGTTTTGTATTAGACATACCAGGAGTAACACAATTTGGTGAACTTAATAGCGAAGCGATATTGCCAACTTTCTAAGCAAAAGTGAATTGTAAATCATTTTTTTAAGTTCATATACAAAGTTTGTTTTGTATATTGTCTATTAAAAAATATTTGGGAAAATATATTATATGTAGTACTTGAAATTTGAAGGGATAAGGTTTGAAATCCTGGAAATACACTGGAAATTTTTCCAACTTAGGCCTACTGTATTTACTAAAAACCTTGTTTTATCTAAAGGCTCAATGCCCTCTGGAGCAAGCCCTAGATCTGCAATGGTAAATTTTCATAATTTTAAAAAGCCATTTTTTCCATTACTTATATAAAAATTTAACAGCATAAGCTCATCATTGCAATGATTTGATATAGGGGTATCTTTGATTGGACACTAGCTGCCTGCTAGCAGCCAAATGATTTTACTACAACCTCTCAAAAAAACATTTATTAAGATAATGCATTTTTTTAAAAATTAATCAGCTGGATGCACCAAAATGTGATGATTATTAAGCAATTTTTTTTCATAAATTTAATTTTACATGGTGATGTGGGATTGAATGTTTTATGTTCATTTGAGCGACTGACGTAAAGTGAATGTGAGAGAAATTTTGAGATGAATTCATGTTGCATTTTTATTTACACCTAAAGGATAATTCAATAATTCAAAATGACAACCTTCAAATGTTAAACACGTTTTCATATTAATAACGCAAACTGCGTCATTCAGTGGAGAGAAAAAAAAGTGATGAAGCAGTTTTGTGATTACGATTCCATATCATAATAATTTTTCCAAAAAAGGGGGTTTTGTATCGGTTTTTAGGTATGCGTGTTGCCTGATGTATGCCCGACAACCTTTATTGTCCAATTGGCACCGGTAATTATCCTATATTTATTGGTCCATCCGCAGTCTTTTTTTTATTTTCAAATGCATCAGATAGCCTATTCGCTAAATCATCCGTATAAAGACCATGACCTGTTTTTCTTTATTCATCAATCTGTTCATGGCAGACTTTGCTTTCATCTGAAATATGGCTATAGTTCTGGCGTGCTCTTTGGAAAATCGTGTTCATGCTCTAAATCCAACATGTTTTCTATATCCAAACGATGGTGTTTGGTGATCTGTAAACATTTTGCTTCCATTTTAGGCGAGGTTTCGTTTTTTTTTTGTTAGAGCAATTAAGAGTACAATATGGTATTTGGTTTACTCGTTGATGGTTGGATACAATGGTTCCGATAAAGTTATAATTTTACGTGTCCAGGAAGGTTTAAGCAGTTTGATCGTATAGGTTTAACTGTGAAGTCACGTGTCTTAATGTAGAGTGACATGACCTTGGTGCACACTACTAAATTAATGTATATGGCCAGGGTTGGTCTCTATACATAGCGTCTCTTTGGCGCTATTTCAGCACTGAAACTCCTTATAGTTTTGTGATAAATCCTGGGTTTCTAGAATTTATCGTTACAACCTTTATCACGTATTAAAATGTAAGCAGAAATTGGTGACCTTAATTAAAAAGTTGTGTTTTGCGAGACTCACGACTTTGAAAAAGCAATTTAGTTGTCATTTATAGGTACTGTAAACATAATACACCGTATAAGCAGCATGTAAGAACACTGCACCAATATAAAATTTTCAAATTAATCGACTAAATCCAATGAAGAAATGTTAATTTCAGAGTTATACCCTATATACTAGTAGCTGTTTACTGTAGGCCTATGCATGGCCTTTGAGAAAGTTATGGAAAAGTACTATAAATGTAGATTTTTCATAATATTTTCAGCATTTTTAATATGAAATAAATATAAATACATGTATACATTGTATAAAATAAAGAAAAGGGTAATTAGGTTGGAATCCCAGGTGCCCTGACTCTTCTGGTAATTGCTTCTAGTAATTTGTCTTGTATAAAAAACGGAGATGCTGCATGGATGGGGCTGTTTCATCACAAGATACTCAGTGGGCCAAATGTGGCCCGCGGGCCACGTGTTGGACACCCTTGTATTACATTACGCTTCTGCATAATGTTATTAATGATGGCGGAAGCAAGGAAACCTTTTTGTTTGTTAAATACAGGGCCTACTTTTGACTTATGCTTTCTGTTCTCCATAATGCTGATTAAGATGCTCGTATAATGTTAGTTCCAAATAAAGACGCAAGATTTATGAACTGCTAAATTCATCTGCCCAACACATTCCCTTCGTTGAAGCAAAGGAATCTCTATAGAAGAGCTTTCTAGCTCATGGTGGATTGAAACCGACATAAAATTAATTGAGAATGGTACAATGTACTACGCTTCTTATGGTTAATTAGGCTTGCCTTAGATAATATAGTGAGTAGTCCTGCAATTTGAAAGTGTTTAATTAAAACTAAGGCCTTTAAATTAGAAGCTATATCTATCTCCCCCCCTCGTTTCAGAAGTTAATTCGCAGCAGGATTAGAATCCTCTTAAAAAGCAATCCTGATTACCAAAACATTATTTTTAAATTCATTGTTTGAAGAACGTCTCTTTAATTCTTTTCCTTTGAAAGGAACTCACTTATACTGAGGCGCCTACTTAGGCATAAAACTACCCTTCAAAACATGGAGAAGTAAGATAAAAGACTGACTTCTACAGTCTTTTTTATATGTACAAATTGGTTTGTTAAATCTATCGAATCAGCATGGACAATATGTGAACAAAGTTTACATTCTTTGAGGTTGTTTTTTTTTCACACAATTGGAAATAATTAAAGATTTCACTCTTGTCTTTAGATCAGGTCTGTTTTTGTAAAAAATGTCCAACGTCACTCTTCTGGTGACATGCATAATGCTTTGGCATAAGTAACCGCATCACAAAAACGGAGCATTATTTGTATTCACACTTATAATGCATGACTTGTATATAGCTGTTCATTCTAAGATCTATAGCAAGATTGAAAATTGGGTTTAAAAAAGTGCAAGTTAAACTAAAAAGTCGTTGAACCCATGCTGAGCTTTTGATTTTTTGGAGTACAGTGTTTAAAAATAGCTGTTTGTAAGCTGTTGTGCGTGAGCACTGAGCTAGATGTTCACTGTCTTGATCTCATTCTGTGCAAAACGTGGACCAACCCAGCAAGACCACGGGAGACTGATATGGGGAGATGTATTTGTTTCTAAGAAACATATCCAGGCTGCTGATGATGACTTTGTGGTATACTAAACTGAAGTATGGAACATACTGTGCACTATTGCTATGTAATGTCCAGCAACAGTTTCAAAGGTATATCAACTTGATGACAGTTACCCCTTTGTAGCATGATTGAGATTGTCGGTTTTTGCTTTGTCTCCAGCAAAACACACCCATTGCTCTGAAGAGAACAGTTAATTACAATATCTACTAGACATCCTAATTGTTATATTATACATAATATCACCCTTCTTTCTGTAATGTTCTTGTCTATCATACCCATCATCCAGACATGCACATTCTTCCAAGTCTTTGACCAGTTTCTTGATGGCTCTGATGTACAGTGAAACCTGTGAATAGCGCACCCGCTTAGGACCGAACCATGAGGTGTGCTACTTGAAGGGATATGCTATATAAAGGTTCAGCTCAAGTTATGGCCACACACCCACGGGTATATACATGTACGTGTACAACTGTACACATGTGCATATATGCATGTACATCCGTGTACATATAGGCTACAACTGTGCACGTCGTGTACGTGCACATGTTTTCAACTGTACACATGCTGTACATGACTACATGTATACAAATGCAAACTTGTACGTGTACATACTGTAAATATTACCATAATCAAGATGCACAAAGAAAGATGTTGTATTTTTAATGTTTTTTAACACAAACAGATCTCTGGAGATTCCAAAACTGACCTAACCAGCTCACCCTGCAGTAGGATTACGTGTCTTCTTCCTTGTGTTGCCCTAAGTCTGCCTCTGCATGCACTCCAATCCCTTGTTAATGGAAGCAGAACAGCACATCATTTGCATAAATGATGGTAAGCATCCCAACTCCCATCCAAACCCCAGAAATGATGTGAGCAGGCGAGAAGTGTGGCCAATGTGCGACCAGCTGTCGCTTCTTGAGTGCAATATCGTAAACTTGG
>JAQGCC010001851.1:0-21082 GCA_034698905.1 Xestoiulus laeticollis | reverse complement strand
ACGTAAGCTTGCAGCGCCCCCTATAGAAGATAATTTCGCTGCATTCTTGCCCTTTCTTGCTCTTTCTGTGCTTTTCATCCACAAAAGATCGTAAAAACACTTCGCGAATGACGTCTGCTATTTTAATATAATCTTCCCATTGTTCGGAATAATCTCTTCTCATTGGTCGGAAAAAAGAACGTCTGCTTTTTCCATCTCTCTTCCCATTGGTCGGAATAGAAACAGTTTCTATTCTCTTACGTTGGATTATGTTGCCTTAATTTTCCTTACGTCGTGTCGAAGTCGTCTGCTACTGACGTCAAAATCGCATAGCGTAACGTAAGAAAACTTACAAATGTGTAGGGGCCTTTAGTCTGAATCTATTTTTGGCTACAGCCGCGTTTCTAAAGTTGTGCCTAGACTCTCTTGTGAAATTGGAAGGTTGAGGTGGAGCTCGTATATGCCTCACCTTCTTGATCTAAAATTGTAATTTCATGACAAGAGAAGGAAACATTATAAATGTGCACTCACCAGGGGTTGAACCCAAGGATTTTTTTCTTGCTGAACTGTCACTCTAAAGCTGAAACCTCCGCACTATAGTGATAGTATTTCAAGGAGATGTAAGTTTCGTCAATCGACGTCTTGTTCCTGTCTCTTATCTCCTAGTTCTGATGGGTTTATATCTCAACCAGCATTGGAAATGTAGTTTCGCCCCCCTTTAAGATGTTAAGATGTTTCTTGAGGAATTTTGAACCCTCAAAATGATTCTTCGAAATCTGAAGTGCCGATTGTATAAGACTCAGGGTTCAACCACCGGGTTAGAGCACAGCAAACCTACAAGCTTCATTTTGTTCGTTATGCTTCAGAAACGCCGAATTTGAATTCGGAATGATTTCTGCAAAAGTTGTGAAGCTAGAGAAGCCCGCGCATAAATCACGGTTGCATCTTTTAATACCTCTGCAATGAGATTTTCGTATTTCTGCTCTAGCTGTAGGTGTATTAATTGTTCTGTGCATCTTCAAGATGCCCTCTTGTAAGATGCAATTAACATTTAGATTAGACGGAAAAGACCTCATGCTGCTAGTGCTTAATTGTCGGGACGTTTTTAAAATTTTCTAGAAGTTGGTTTGCTGGGATGTAATGATAATGGAATTAATTGCTCAGAATGAACTTGCATGCCGTTTATATGCCCTTTTAGAGGAGGCATATATGGATTCTCAGTGTATTTACACTCAGATCCAGTTTATGCATGAAGTTGGGAATATGAGATTAAATTGATTTAACGTTTTTCTATTGATGGTATATGGAACGATTAAGGAAGTCTTACTCCATAGTATAGGAACCAGTATGCTCACTCTTGTCGGCACCTTTGAAGTTTGGGCAGCCGACTAATGCCGACGCGCTCGCAGCGCACTATCGTGGCAAAGTAGCGGAACATTCGACCTACGCACATGATGCGCATGCGTGGCTGTTTGATAGAATAGAATTACAGTGATATAATAAACTAGAATTTTTAAATAAGAGCGCGTGATGCTTTATTTTTGATACTTTACCATCAGGTGGCGATACTAGCGCGTTAACAATAGTCGGCCATTTTCGGCCACTCAAGAATTTCTCTAGTGAGCATACTGGTTCTTAAACTGTGCGTACTCTGATGGCAATGCGATTTTAGATATATTGCATTATCTTTCTATTAATCAGTTTGTATCACTTTTGTATCATTGTTATGTTCATTGTGTTACAATCAGCTCCAGTTTATGAAGTTGGGAATATGACATTAAATTGATTTTACTTTTTTCTATTGATGGTATAAAACGATTAAGGACGTTTTACATTTTGATGGCAATGCAATTTTAGATATTACATTATCTTTCTATTCAATATTAAGCCTATTGCAAAGATTGTGTCACTTAAAATATAGCTTGTTTTGTTCTAAGAGTATGTTATGTTGTGTATTTGCATAATGGAGTACAATTCTGATATTGTTAAATGTGCATTAGTAAATGCATAGCACGTTTGCAATTTATCTGCACACAATTAGTTTTTTTTCACGCCTAAGGTTTACATCTCGCAAAGTATTATCGTTAGGACAGTATATAAAAAATCAAATTGCTTTTCTGTTTGCTCGTTGTGTTTTCGTAAGACGAGTTTCTCCGAATGTATACTGTAGTGTCAGCTCCTGACACTAAAGTGCGAATTACAGGCCAATTAAAGATATTGGAAAATTCAGGTATGCCGTACGTACCATTTAAAATGCCAGGCCACCGTTACTTAAACAACAATTTAAAATTACTTCTGTTTATACAATGCTCAAATTATAATGTTCACTGATGCATTATAGGTTTGATTTTATTGGTCATTGTGTTCCTCAAGAATATAGCTTGTCTGTAGTGAGTAATAAAAAACCGTCACTAATTTCATAATGACATTTCATGGAATTAACACAAATTATATGTTTGGATATTGTGCAACTTACATGCATTTCCATGTTATAAAGATCCTTAATACAGAATTGCTGCTTCTATATACATATATAACTGGTTAAAGAATAGCTAAAGTAGATCTCGGCATTTTAGTTTTAAATATACAGAGAATGTTAAATTTAAGGCGTTTTTTATCTTTCATTTTTGTATAATTATGCTTTTGTGAATGTAGCTTGCACCCCCTATCATTTTTAGTGCCAGTATGTTTTTAAGTACATGTATGTATGCTCTTTAAAGGTGTGCTTTTAGACTTTAACTTCCATCGCACCCCTTCGCAAAATCGTATAATGTTAATTGATAATAAAAATTGGACGCAGTTTATGAAAGCCCAACAGCAGTATAGTCTTATAGTGCAAAGCCTGCATGTATTAAATTGGAAAGCTTATTTTAACTGTGCCATTTTCTTAGCCTGAGCAGGTTAACTAGTTAGATGTGCCCACGATTTTGGCTAAGTTCGTAATGACGGAGGTTGAGTGGAGCAAATTTTCTGTTTGACCAAAATTAGGGTGGCCACAGGTCAGGGAAGTCAGGGAAAAAAAAAGTGGTCAGGGAAATTTTCCCAAATAAATGGAAAATGCTATCCCTGCACTCAGTCTGCTAGCAGCTCCATCCCCAATCCTCTCAGCTGCATTTTTTTTTTGCATTTGAACCTATCTTGTTTCTTATGTTTTCTTATGAAATATCAGGTTTTCGTTTTTTTGTTTTTTTTTGCAAACGATTATTCTTAAAATCTGATTTGTTAAATTGCTTTATATCTGAGTATATGCTGTTATTGAACATGTGTTCAACAGAGAGCCAAGTAGCATGTGTAACGAACAGTATAGTTATGTTGAAGTTGATAGTAATGTTTTTTTTATTCTTTAAAATTAGTTTGATAAAATTCAACAACACCAAATGAAGTGTGCTTTCCTTATTCAAATTTCCTTTCCTTCCTTGCATAGGAAACAATTTTAAACCCTTAAAAAAACCCTTAAACCCAGCTGGATTTGTAACAAAATCTAGTGTTTTGCCAAGCTTCTAATTGCAATTGCTATTTTATTTTTCATTATAACAAACAAAATTATATGCATTAACATGTAAGTTTTGGTCAGGAGATTTTGGATTTAAGTCAGGGAAAAGTCAGTGAAATTACAATTAAAATTTTGTGGCCACCATGCTATAGCAAAAACCAATCGTAGCGTGGCTATAAGTTTTTCCACCTTGAAGATTACCTGTAACTTATACACGTAGGCTACTGTAGGTTGGAATCCCCTTTTTTGCCAACACGGATGTCCTATCTGAAAGCATATTCAATATCACGTATTTGGCTTGACCTTGTTTAATTTGTAGTTAAGACTTAAATTAGTCAATTACACGCTTGATAGGTGGTATTAACCATTAGGAATGAATAGAAATGGGCCAAATTCAGTTAACCTTGATTATTATTTATCGGTGGCACTTGTTTCAGACAAACAATCAAAACAGATTTGGTTATCAACCTTTCAATCACATTTCAATTCAAGCAAGATATCCCAATATGCATTTTCGTAATTTGTGTTAGGTGTGGCTATCATCATTATGCATTACTGACTGTTTCTTGTGGTGCAAACTCCACTGAACCATAACATTGCACCAGTTATCCTGTATTATCGAATACTTTGCAAAGTCACCAGGTCAGTAGTTTTTGGGCCCTGGAATGTGTTAAATCTGCATTTGCTTGACCAACATGAATTGGTTGACAAACTCCTCACTCTGCAGCTGATGGTCAATATGTTTGTTTAAACTGCTATTTACATTTTACATCAATATTAAAAGCAGATTTTTAACATTTAGTTATAACCAGCCATTTAAAACTTTTGAGAGGAATAATAATGTGTGTCGACCTACTTTGAAAATACAACGCGGTTTAGATTTATCTCTAAAAGTTACCCTCTTGCATGTTCTTTCTTACATCCTATTCAATGGAGCAAAGGTGAGAATTGGGAAATTCACATAGGTGTGAATGATCTGAATGGGTTAAGTTTGAGGTTTTCTCACTTAATTAGAATGATTTGCAGAGTTTCATGTTTGGCATTTTCATACTGTATATTGTTTAACTGTCATATGATCATGTCAAACATGATTCAATGAAATATACAGTAGTGTATAATCCATTGAGTAATCAGCGGGTACAAAACCTGCATGACCTCAACCAAGGTGGGTAAGCATTATTGTAATAGCTCTTAAAATGTGTCGCGTAATCTGCTAATAATGTACGCTCTTAATTCTTATGTGGGATCTCCTTCATGTTTCTGACGTCATCACATGACTAGCCCATTTTGATAATTCAAGGGCATTTGTCATTTATTAGTTTCGTGTGTTGCCCCCATGTGGCTAATTGTCCTTGATATCAATGACAACTGGGAGCTCCTACTAAGTTTTGAACACTTTTAATGCATTTTTAGTTAAAATGAGGAGCGAGCATTCAATCATTAGTCTCCTTCACGCGAACGCTGTTAAGCACAAGCCGGCAACGCTTTTCTCGCGTAATTAGATGTGCGCATGCGCTGTTCATGCGCGCATCAAATTACCCCGGAAAAGCGTTCGCGTGAAGGAGCCTATAGTGTTATACTATACTAGTGTCTAGTTCAAGAATTAAATCCAACTTTGAAGTTGCAGGGTCAGAAACATGTGCCAATGGCGAAGCAAAAACTTTTGTTTCAATTTACAATAATGAAACTTTTTTGCTACTTAAGAGGCGGTTCTCACTCTCTTGTAGCAATCATCCAGGCGTTAAACTTTGCTGGAATTTGCATATAGCAAGCTACATTGTTACAAATGATATACGCATACCATTGTACGTTTTTTCTTCTTCTTAAAGTTGCCATGTCATGACTACTCTAAACTTATTCATGAAAATTAAGAAGATTTACATGTACTTGAAGTGGAAATAGAATAAGCTTGTATCCAATGGCCTCCTGAAATACTCTAGTAACTAGTGTTCCTGAATACCACAACTAAGATTTAGAACTGCTTTGATGAAAAAAATCATTATGTACATGTATTTCCAAATTTGAAACACTGAAAGGCTCAACGTAAAAAATCAATGAAAGAAATTGACTCAATCCAAAGTTACTGCTGAATTTACAAATTGAACCACGTGCAAGTAGGGTCATGGAGCCCTCAAAGCTGATACTTTGCAACCCACAATTTTTTTGTAATCTGACAACTCAATGGCAACAATTCATGATAATTCGTTGTTACTATTTTTTTCAACCATGTTGGTGTTGAAGAATAATGGATACCCTAGTTATTAAAAGGTCATGAACATCGTGAACTGCGCCTTGCATCAGGAGGTAAATTCCGCAACCTTCTATAATAATGACCTCTTAAGGCGTTGATACATTCTGGATAAGGAACTATAGAAACGTATAAAGGTGTACATGCATCTATTTTTACCCAATGTTGCACTTTGACCGTGCTGTAATTTTCAGAGATTTTCTGGCCCAGACCCACTGGCCACCACATGCTTTCTGCTTTCTGTAATGCTAACCTATAATTACCTGCGGTGAAATGAAAATGCGGCAATACGTTTATCTTGACAAGCTTTTTTAAGAGAACTTTATGGCTTGCAAAAATGCAAGAAATTCGGGACATGGTAACAGCAGTTAACATTGCAAGGCTTGCTAAACAGTCTATGGAATTTGAATCTAAGCCAGCTTGCATTTAAAAGATCCTTGACCATGAATGAAATATGTCAGACAAGGAGTTTTTATAAAAAGCTTATCTGACATCCTTTTAAAAAACATTTTGTAAATGTACTATAGTAGTTAACATCTTCATACGAGATGAGTTGGCAAGGTGGTTCTGACAAGGCGAATTGAGAAGCCCTGATGGTTAGATCTGATGGCATGTTTAGCCAATTAAAGCAAAGCAAACATGTCGATATTCATATGACGAAACGATGGTAATTGACCTTATTAATATGCCAGAGCGTACTTTGTTGTCCTGCCTTTTTTTTTTGTGCACTTTGGTAGTCAAACAAAACGCATCAAGTTCAAATGTGAGAAATTTCAGAATGGCAAAGCGGAACTTGTTAATTGTTAATTGCAAATGTCTTCCAGCTTTGTAGTCTTTAATTAAGATTTGCCTAAAGACTATTTTAAAATTTGTTCTATGACATGCACAAAAGAAGCACCTTGTTCGGTCGTTGCATTGCAACAAATTTCTTGATGCAAATGACACTAAATTATTTGTTGTGCTATTAAAATGAGTCTGTATCTTTTTCTTAATTAAAGGATTAAATCACTGAAAATATTGCAGTTAGATGACACATAAGGCGCTCACGTTCCTAATCTTATCAACCATAAGATAAGTTTTTGATTAGTTGACGGAGGCTTGAGTGCATGGGCTGGCTGATATTCTGTATTATGGCACAAATGATTAATCTAATGGATTTCATATATTAGCTTTAATTTCACATGTAATGATGGGCTGGCTGACATGTTGTGTGGTGTAAGTCAAACAGAAAAATAGCTCTTCTTATAACCATGCACTGAATCTACCAGCTAAACCTAATGTGGATAAAAAAGCGCTGATTTTAGTAAAGTGCATGAGCACCCTTATATAAGGCTCCTTCACGCCAGCGCTGTTAAGCACAAGCTGACATGATGTGCGCAAGCGCTGTTCATGCACGCATCTAATTACGGCGTAATTATTACGCGGAAAAAGCGTTGCTGGCTTGTGCTTATAGCAGCGCTCGCGTGAAAAAGCCTATTGTAAACATAATTTATTTATTCAGTTCAATTCAATTCAGTACCCTACAGTCAGCAAACAAATGTAGTTTGGTTTAGGAAGATATTCCTTGGCCATGCGTATATATGACCATGCGTAAAATAATGTAATGAATCTTTTCGTGACGTTGAGGACCCTTATTAAAAATTTCAACAAAATATACAAACACATTTATCTAAGCAAATATTTAGTTACAATGTCGCAGTTCAAATGAGAAACTTGCTATACGCTCGTACACCAATCGTTTAAGTTTTTCAGACAATTGTTAAACAAAAAAAACCTTTTAAAGAAGATTGTGAAAAATAGTCATGCATTTTCAATGAATTTGATCAAGCCCACAAGCGTTCATAATCGTGTTCAAACCAACGTTTAGAAACACATATTGCCAACCGGAAAAAAAAAACCCACAATTGTCCTACTTGCATTGTTTGAAGACAATTAAGCGATCGATTAATTATCTTCATGTTATAATAAAAAGCAAGGAGCATAAATGAGCTCAATTAACTCTAGGTTAAGTCAAAGAAATTAACAAAACTACTCGTGAATACAGAGTCCGGTGATGGACAATGCGGCTAAATGGTGTAATTTCATGGTCAATTACAAACTGAATCACTTCTGCTACTTCAAAGCCTATGCAACAAGGATTTTCACGCGTTTTTAATCGCCCATTAATAATAGTCACTGCAAAAAAATCACACACAAAATAATTGAACCAAAGAGGCATTTGGCATGCAATGGCTTGATTTTAATTAATGTTTTGTATATAGCTGCACCAAGATTTATTAAATGCGATGCTCATGACATACTAACCATGCCCCCTTACAGGGACGTGCATTGTACATTATATAGATTCGGTTAACCTTCTGCATAATTTTCCATCAACTTAATGTGAAGTGGACCTGTTTTCAATGAACTTCCAAATACACACAGAAATATAAGTTGATGTAGGACGATCTCAAATGTGTGTTAAGATGTGGCTTTTGTTTCGTGACTCGTTTGCTAATTTCATAAACATATCTGTCTGCATGTACATGCCTATATTATAAGTTTAATACTCGAACGGGGCAATCCCATTTTGGTGATGTAAATGCGGCGTCGATGACACAGATTTGATATAGCTTGCCCTGAAAAGATATGCAGGTTATAAACATGAGGTATATACAACATATATGTGGTGTTGTTCGCAGCGGTTGATTCGTTTTGACGAATACGATTGGATGTATGACGTTTTTTGATTTGAATCGGTATTTGTATTTCATTAAAATATCAAGGCTGTAACGGGTTAATTTACCGACAACGCATACATTCCACTTGTTTCGTTCCTGTTAGAACATAATTAATTGTTGCACTACATATTTGGCATGATTTATGCGAACGGACGGATATAACCTGCTTCCCGAACAAGTATACTCCCATTTATTTTTTGTTTCTTAAATTAACATTAACAAGAGCTTTATCTATAAAGTTGGTCTGAAAAGCAGAATTTGTTTTGATTTTGTTGGATATAATTAGAACTTTGTTATGGGAAGGTTTTGTCTACTCTGTACTAACAGCCAGGTAGATAAAAGGTATATGCGAAATCAGGTAAAACTACTTCCTTCAACTATACTTTACATGTTTTATCTTAATTTATGAAGTATTTCTTGAATCATAATTGGCTAAGTCAGACATAATGTATTAAAATGACCTTTGAATTTTTTTTTAAACTAGCTATAATTTACAAGCATCTACATTACAATGTTGTACATGTGTATTTTGCAATAGCTGTTATATTAAGAACATATAACAACTATTGCAAATTGCACTTATGGTAGATAACTAATGAGTTTCTACTAATGTACATGTATGCATTAACTAAGTCTCGTGCAGTGTTTGTTCCGCAAATTTTCTTTTTCTAAAGTTAACCACAAAAATTGATATACCAACTTTGTTCTAAGTACATATTATGTGGGAATACATGTATACAATGTAAGTTTTATTCAGATAAACAGATCAAAATTGATAGCTTAAAATATTTCAACATAATATTAATAGGCCAATTATTTTAAATTTTCCAATCAGGGGCTTTATTTCCAGCACACCATAGGTTGCTGTTAAGCACAAGCCGGCAACTCTTTTCCCGCGTAATTAGTTGCGCGCATGAACAACGCATGCGCACATCTAATTACGGGGAAGAGCGTTACCGGCTTGTGCTTAACAGCGCTCGCGTGAAGGAGCCTCATATATAGTGATGGGTACTAATGCATGAGCATCGATCTGCCAAATTGTTTAAGATTTCTAAATTTATACTATCCAAAATGTGTTCCCATCTTGAGAACTTCTCTATAACAAGAATTTTGACCTGTATAACTAAATAATAGTCCCTTAGATCTTATGTATATTTATGAATATTTGTAAGTCTTTCAATTATCTGATGAAGCCTAGATAGGCGAAATATTGTGCTGAAATAAGTCCCTGGAGGGAAAACTTAAAAAAATCTCGCCTAGCTATTACATCAGCTAACCACTTGATAATGACAGCAATTATTCCTAGTATTAACATTAAATTACATATATATTTTTATTGTGGCTTTTACCAAAAATCAAAGCAATCACAATTCAAGATTCAAATTAGTTTACCTATACATTTTTGGATATGTTTTTTTAATATAGCATACTATCGTACACAACGTTTAAGAAAAAAATCTTTAATACAGATTTGAATTCATATACCTCATGCATATTTAATATTGATAGAAGGTGCAATGAAGAGTGAGTTCATTAGCTATTTAAAAGCCAAAGATTTGCGCTTACTAAGAAAAATGCTTTTTACTATATACATGTACTCTTTAACTATAGAATTGCACGTTTCTTTGTTCATTATTGAACTTTTCAGTGGCACTGATAGGTATTCTATATAGATGTACAATGTATTATGAGTTATTAATTGTGCCGGAGTGTGCATGGTAAAAACTTGTCTTATATATAGGCTACTAACATGAATAATATAATGTAGAACAGTGTGAAAACACTTAAAACATTAATAAAATAAGTAATTCAAGTAATGGAAACATAAATTACAAAATTCATGCAATGAATAAAGATGTGTCAAAACTCTTTGCAATGTTTGCAATTTGTTTCTTTGCTCAAATGGTAGTGATGCCAGCTTATCATTACTTGTCGGATAAACCATATTGCCAACCAGTTAGAAAAATATCTTTTTACAACGAATATATATATGATCATAAAACGTGAATATTAGCCGTGAGCGAATGGTTTTTGTTGTGGTCACGTGTGGCCTACAGTATCATTTGTTTTCACGCATATGTCTGACCATGATCACGATGGCATTTACAATTGTTGCACCAACTTTTTTTCTTCAGAAATAATCACACACGACCCCATTGTTTTTGTGCAAAATCGTTAGTGGCTTTAACTCAGTTTCGCCATCTTTAAAGTAAAATTAAAATATTGCGTGAGGCCACGTTTGCATGAAATGCTCGGAGAAACCTAACATTTTGTGTAGCAATAGGTGTACAATTCCATTTTATGACCATGAATTACATATTTAATTTCTTTCTGCCAACTTTATTAATGGTCGAGCTCATTATAATTATCGTTTATGAATTATACGAACCCCATCAATTTTACCACTCTGATATGGTGTGCCATTATATTCATTACAAATTAGTAATGTGGGGGTTAATATTTTGGCTGAATTAATTCTGCTTGCTGGAACTTTTTAATTTAAATATAATTTACAGGACTACACGTTTCAAAGATGCCAAGAACCTTGTATATTTCTACTAGAAAAAAGATACCTTGATAAGTAGCTACCTTGGGAAAATTAAGCGCTGTTTGGTATTGAAATGTCAATCAAATGAGCAATTCAAGCACGGAATTTGGAAAAACGACCAATTTTTGGCAGTGGCAAGTTAAGAACCTGTTTTCATTAATGAATAGTATTTTTATATTTTTTAGTCAATTAATGTATTAATCATTGACCATGGTTTAATTAAACTTACAGCAAGGCGTTGCCAGGTATTCGAAATGCATTTTTAATAGCATATTTTAATTATAACAGCTACTTACAACAAGTTCAAAATGTCTTTGTTTATACTATAGCCTATATTCATGAAACAATAAATGAAACATTCTATTGTTATTTAATCTAACTGTAACCTATGAAAACAATAATGCTTGTTTGCGCAATTATAGTTTATATTTAATGTATTGTACAACGTTTAGCCCCAGGCCATGGAAATGCGCGTTTGGCTAGCCTCAAACAAGGCTTTTAATTAAAAAACAATTTTTGCACGAGATATTAATGTGCAAATTATATAATTCTAGAATTAAAATTAAATTCGATGCCCTGTTTGAGGCTATAGCCAAACGCGCGTTTCCAACCTAGTGTGGCCTGGGGCTTATCCTTCAGAAGTCATCTTTAGCTGCGAAATATTGCCTTTTGAGCAATAGTTTTGATATATACTTTAATGGAAATATATGGTGTTTATTAAATACTTTTTGGAAATACCGTAAAATACATTTCTCTACTTATTAGGGGCATATCCAATTATTTGTAATATAATTAATGTATCTCGTTTTTATCTAATAAGTTTTCGTTAATAACTTAACTTTAAAAAGCTTTTATTAGTTCATAAAAAATGTTTTGTTCTACGATACTAAACTTTATGGAATGGATGCATGAATCATTGTGGTGTTAAGATTTACATTCATTTTGTACTCAATTTTTGACCCTTGTATACAAGGCTCACTAACCTTGTGAAATGCTCCCCTGCATATGCCAGAAAAATGTAACACAACCGCAGAAGTAATTTTTTTTAAATTTCATGCAAGAGGTTCATACTTCATACCAATGGGGAGAGGCTCACCAGCATGACCTCATACATTTCTTAGCTATTTAGTCACACAAGGAACTTGTAAGTTTTCCTCGAGCTATCAAACTCGAATGCATTCATGCCACTATTGTCGCCATCTTTTTCGATTTGTTTCACTTTCTTTGAATGCAAGATTCAATTTTCTCGTAAGATCCGATTGCCCACTGTGAGATGAATTCGGTTTCTGGTTGCATCGATCAACAATACATGTAGAATGATAATAAGCATCTAGAGACTGCCCATCAAGCTCTAGGTCGTTTAGCAATTGCAACATGGCCACGATGTGGTCATTATTCAGTCGTTCAACTGAGAAGTTTTGTCACTAGGACTCGTGCAAAAAATAAATGAACACCTGGCCGGCTGCCATTGGCATTAAACGTGTTGGTCATCCCCCGTGGGGTGTTGTTGTTATTTACATTTGCATCTTTCAATGCTTTCTTTCCCCAAATGGGAAATTCTTCAAATTGGTGGACAACTAATGTTGGAATCACGGTTTCCACAGTGCTAATGATGTTACGATGAACCAGGAAGGACTTTTTGAAATGCATGCAAATGTCCATCGAGGTATTTAAGATGCATTGCCTGTGCTCTTGACCGATGCGAATTCATTTGCCATGTACAGGTGTACTTACACTGTCATGCCTAATTTCAAAATGCCCGTTGACATGGAAATTGCAGGAATTGTGTAGCATTTTTTAAACTTGAGTTGGATTTGCTAGGAGCTAAAGGTCAGGGAGTGAGAATGCAGTTGTGCAGCTTGTCAGAAATTTTGTCTACTTCAGAGGTCAAAAAGACGTGAAACAGAGCTCACCACTTTCATGAGGAGAGGATATTGATAACTTATCCTTATAGTGCAAACCTTAAAAACTTCAAATTTAAGTATATGCTCTTATCTGTATATGCAATGAGAATGAAACTTTAATGTAAATGCCATCCGAGAAGTTCAACAGTTACTTATAAACAAGTTTTTGATATTTCGATATGTGGAGACAAGTCCGGCCATACATAATGAATATATACATGTACATGTATACATGTATATGGGCAATTATAAGTATGGCGGTATATATATATGGAGGCAGGTATGGCCATATCAAATTAATTTATATACGGGTATTTTCAGATATAGTCATACATGAATCCATGTATTCCATAATGAATATATATACATGTACATATGGACAATTATAGGTATGGCGGTATGTGGACGCAGGTATGGCCATATCAAATTAATTTATATACGGGTATTTTCGGATATAATCATACATGTATCCATGTATACCATAAATAATTTATCCACCCGGGATATTTCTTAAACTTGCTCCTAAATTTCTTTTGGAAATGGAATAGATTAAAATATCTCTACACACTTTAGTAAATTTATTTTTAAGTATATACGGTTAGCTGGTACACAAACTAAAAGCTATTTTATTACCCTTAATGTAGAAGATTCCAGTCAAATGCAACAAACACATTCTAGCAACTTGTCAGAGTAGGTTTTTCAATGCCCAGGTAAATGTAATTTACTTTAATTGTTGTTTCCGAATTGCTTTTCTGCAGAAAGATGTGCGATCTGAGTATCCCAGTCATGCTTAGAATTCGCATATGGGAAAGGGTTAGCAATTAAAAGATCGACCTTGTCCTGAGTGATGTTTTAGGCGAATTTAGGTGTTGCCCAACAAGGGTGGTCAACCCCTCGTAATTTCCACCTTGAGCAAACTTCTCCTCTTCACATTGAACTAAATATCTTAGTCGTTACAATTGGCGGTCGTATACCTTGGTAGTTTTTTTTTTTTCTCGAGACTTGAGCTCCTAGAATTGGACTTTAGCAATTTTCAAGAAAAATATAACGATGTGGGGCAATAATTTGTTTACTGTTATGATGGTGCAGTTTACTGGAAATGCAACAGTGTATAATTTTCGTAGAAGAAATAAATAATTGGTTATCCAGCATTTTTCAGACATTAGACATCTGTCCAACATTTTTAAGTCCAACAAACTCATGAGGTGCATAATGTCTGGAAGATACATGTGCAATGTATATTTAGGAATTCTAAGTTTCCTAAATATGGAAATTCAATTCATGAATATTTACACAGCTCTTTTCAATGCCATGGTGGAACATGTACATTAATAGAAGGATTGCGCAGGTTTCCTTTATTCTTGTCGACATTTTGCCAATGCGCATGCGTGGGGACGACATTAATGGGTTTGTGGTTGAGGGGAGATTCCAATTTCATTAGTTTAACGTGATACCTCAACATCTTTGAGGAACATAACGACTTTTACAGCGCATAACTTATTGATGCGCATGCGTAATAGTGATTTTATCGTTCTCGTTAAGATTAAAAGAAACCTGCGCAAACACTATGTATTATGAAGAACGTTAGTACACGTACTTTCCACACAAAAAAATGGAATTACTTTTGCATTTTCTGCGTTTGCTACATTGTCAAATTTACATGTTCCCTCCTGCGTAACAAACCTTAATGGACGACCCCCTTATCAGTCTTATTCATATATCATGCATGACCACATGCTATCTACAAGTAGATATGCCTCGAGAGAAAATTACCATTTCAGCGTGGTTTTTGAACTTTGCGTTAATTAAGCCACATCCGTAACCACAACTGGTAAAAAACTTTCTTGTGGGCTCCCACGCACTTGTTTCTTCTGGTGAGCTTTTTTGCAAAACTATTTTATGCACGCTATATAAGTCTACCAAGTCACGCTATATAAATTTGCTGTCAAAGATGTCCTCAAATGGACGTATACATGTACTGAAAAAATACTTTCAACGTTTTTTTTTGCCTTGAATGGCTAGTAAGTTTCACTTTTGTTAATTAACAAAGTTTTACGTGTCTTCCGTCATCAGACTTAATTGTGCTTTATCACGTTCCGCATGCTGAGCAAACCTGAGGGATGGACAAGTTGATGTTGAGGCAACTTCCTTTTACTGGAAATATTTGTAAGATATTAGAGGGATTGAGCAGGTGTGCCGTTAATAGAGGGATTGCCCAGGTTTCCTTTAATCTTGACAACATTAGCAGCACTGTTTTTTTTCCAATGCGCATGCGTGGGGACGACGTTAATGGGTTTGTGGTTGAGGGTAGACGACAATAGAGGGATTGAGCACGCCTCCCTTAATGCCCCGTCAACTGATTTACCTTAACGAGAACACATTGGAAAAACATACAGTGCTGTCAATGTGGCTAGCATTAAGGGAGCATTAAGGGAGGCGTGCACAATCCCTCTATTATCATTAGTTTAGCATGATACCTCACGTTATTAGTACATTAACGTGATTACCTCAGGTTTGTTTCTTTGGCCTGCTCAGTTAACACTGAGCAGGTAAATGTTTTTTTTTTGGCCTGCACTGATTCTGTTTCTTTGGCAATGGAAATAGAAACTGCACTTATCAGTGCAAACCAGGGCAGGAAAAACCTGCACTGAAATTTTTTCAGAGTAAAGTCAGTGCAGCACAGAATCGTCTGCTTTATAGTATTCTCATCTGAAAGATCACTCTCTATTGGTTAAACCAATTCAATGGGGGCCGCCATCTTTTTATAGTATTTATTTCTGTTTCTTTGGTTTACCATTTCACTGTGCACTGCATTTCACTAACAGATAGCTCCGCCCATTTCCTGTTTGCACCGAGTAGCACTAAGATGCACTGAGTGCAGGCCAAAGAAACAAACCTCTCGCTACGCTCGGGACTGAGGCCAAAATTCCTGCCGAGTGTAAATTCCTATTTGCAGTTTGCTTATATTCCATTCATATTTGCAGATATTAACTGACCCCAGTGCGATACGAGATATACATGTACATACCCGGAGAATTTTTTTCTATTGGTTAGTTTCATTTTGGTCCACCAGAAATTTTGGTTGACTCCAGGATTTTCTCACAAATAAAAACCCCAGAAAGCAATAGAAAAAAGGGTATATATAATGTATATACATGTACATATATCATAATAGAATTCTTGGATTCAAATGTGTTCGCTTTCTAACAATTCTGATGAAAATTTAACGTTTTCAAACTTCTTACACACTGGCCTGTACTACTTGAATAACACTGCACGAATTCTTTATTATTCGCACGTGATCGTTTACAAAGAAACCAAGTTCACACAAAAACCGGATACGAATAGCACGTGTCTACCTGGAGTAAGGTGTCAACAAACCGCCAGTGATGCTCTTTCAGGTGTAGGTTGTAATTAAATCTGATCTTATGTGTGAGAAAAATGCAGCACACGTCATTCTTTACCTCACCGGTACATAGCATGCATGATGGTTCTCACAATTTCAAGTGATAAGGATATTCAATGCATAATTCAATAATGATTCTTTGATTGGGCAGCTTTCTCCTAATCCCGTACAACATATAGCCTATAGTATGCAGATGCGACATGGATTAGTAACCTAAATTTTCTCGAAGTTATTGATTGTTGTTCTTATCTTTGCAATGTTGCAAATTTCTATCCTCTTGCCTGTTTTGCTAGCTGTCCCATATCGTTTAGATATACATTCCTATACGCTGGGTGGCCAAAGACCAGGGAAATCAGATGGAAAAAGTTGTCAGGGAAGTCAGGGAAATTTTCCCAAATAAAAGCAAAATGCTATCCCTGCACTCGGTCTATGCTAGCAGCTCCATCCCAAATCCTCTCAGTTGCCTTTTTTACATTTGAACCTATCTTGTTTCTTATGTTTTCTTATGAAATATCAGTAGTTGTTCGTTTTTTGTTCTTTTATGTAAACTATTCTTCTCAAAATATGATTTTGATATTTGCACGAATTCTCTATATTTGAGTATATGCTGTTATTGGACATGTGTCCAACAGAAAGCCAAGTAGCATGTGTAACGAGCAGCAGTTAAGTTGAAGTTGTTAATAATGCTTTTTTATTCTTTAAAATTTGTTAGATAAAATTTATCAGCACCAAATAAAGTGTGCTTTCCTTATTCAAATATACTTTCTTTTCCTAGGAAACAATTTTAAGCCCTTATAATCCAGCTGGAATTTCAACAAAATCTAGTGTTTTGCCAAGCTTCTAATTACAATTGCTATTTTATTTTTCATTATGACAACAAAAATTATATGCATTAACGAGTAAGTTTTGGTCAGGGAATTGTGGATTTTAGTCAGGGAAATTGAAAATGTTGTGGCCACTCTCGTACGGTATGCCATTGTCCATTATTAGAAGTCAGCATATGTATAGGCAAGTTTCTTCAGCATTGGTAACCTAAATATACAGTATACATGTAGCTTCTTAGTGAATCCGATCATCAAAGCATTAAATTTGACTTAAACATTTGAGATTTTCACCATTTTTGAGTATTAGTAATAAATTGCCAGGAGTAAATAAACTTAACAGGTTGCCAGTGATTAAATTGAAGGCAATGTAATGAATATTAACGACAAATATTGTTTGTTCAGTTTTCATCTACCATACTTCAGGAATTTACCTTCAAGTAACCCAACTAAAGCTTAATCCACACCCTTGATTGACTGATTGATGAAAAAATGCTATCCGCAGGCTGCTTCTACCATTGAATGACTAAGGAAGGGCGGCTTCGTGCAATTAAAATTAGTCACTGTAGGAATTGCTGCCATGCAGGTATTATTTCACCTGAAACCTGCTTTCCATTATTGAAAGTTTGTTCAAACTTTTAAAAAAAATTGAAAACGCTTCACGATAAAACTATAATAAATGATGCAATTAGCAAATATGACATCAACTTGCTTCAACGTGATAAAACTTTTTTTAATGTTTAACTTATTTAAGCGAGTTTCCGCTAATGCTATATCTAAGACACTTAAGAATGTCTTTCGTAAAATAATGCAATAGATATTCGTTAAATTTCATCTTTTCTTTTACCATAAGTGGTTTTTTGTTTCGGATAGTAAATTGAAGAAAACTCCTGTTTCTCATCGCAGAGACAAATGAAAACCGGGAAGTAGAAGCTTAGCAATTGCTATCAGAGAATTTGATAGAAAAATTCTTTCACTAATTAATTGCAAGTTTTAAAACTCCAGCTGGTTATTTTGTCGGGGTAAAAAAATTCCTGTTCGTTCGGTGATATAAAAGACGAGTTTACAATACGTACGTTTGTCGGCTTAATTGTTAGCACGTTTTAATTAATATACTGGCGATTTATAGCTTATAGCTAAAATATGTTTGTAGTTGATAAAACACGATTACAAACATATTGGGGATATCTTAATATTGCTAGCATTTTATTCGATATCAAACCTCATTTCCATGACTAAAGTTTTTTCACCTCTTGAACTGGTAATAATTGAGGCGATTTAGTTTATCACAACTTTGTTGTAAATGTATTTAAATTTGAAATGTGTTATCTGTTTTTAAACGATATAAACACAGGCTTAGTGTTACCATTAATGCCCAGTGCCATCAAACATTAAACATAAAAATAAGCATTTTCTTGATCTAAAATATCATGTTAGTGATATGAACACTTAAAATATTCTAAAGATAAATAAAAATCGAAATTGGAATGTTATAAATAAATCAAAATTTGTTGATATTTTTGTGTTTGTTTCTGTGGTGCATAAATCAATATATGACATAACCAATAATGATATCAGAATTGGTATTTTTTTTACTCTTGGCGGTGATCATTTAAAGTTTATTTTTTTACAGTCCCTATTCTATAAAAAAGTGATCTGTATAGGTACCCATACAAAATAATCTCTCAGAATTCTGCAGGATTCACCCGGAAGGATTCACACCGTTAGAGGAATTATTCTTAAATCTTGCACTTGGCATTATATATGGTACCTTAAATTGTACAGTATATATAACATGGTATTTGTACAATGTGCATTATATTGAAAATTAACTGCAAGAAAGGAAAATGCAGCAAACACCTGTAAATTTCTGCATATGTATCTCTGCAAGAAATTCTGCAGAATTATGGTGGAAAGTTGTATCCCATGTTTTCTGGTTAAAGAATTCGCCATAATAGTTTCTGCAGAAAATACGCTGTGATATTTTTCTGCTCATTACTTTTTTGTTTGGGTAACAATTAAGATTTCTTCGTAACCTGTTGTTATTGCTAAATATTGTAACTGGTTAGTTATTCCATAACGTTATAGCCATTCATGATAATTCCACTTTAATACATTGACAAAGTTTGTCCAAGTTCATGGGGATAAATTGCCACAACTCGTGCATACTTACTCTTGAAACAGATGAAAACACTCAATCAAACTGCAGGTACTGTATTTGTAGAACTTTCCAAACTCAGCGATTGTATATTTGGTTACACCACAATCCAAGCATTCGATAGTAACATGGTAAACATGATAAAACCGGAGTAAAATCCTTTCTTGCTGTATCACCTTGCGTGCGGGTTTGGTTGTGCCGTGGGGTCAGAGGCAAAGGCTTTGGTGTCTGGTACACCTGGCAGGATATTCCCTCTGCAGAGCAACTCACGTCACGTCTATCCTTCTCGCGAGGTGAGATCACTAATGGTGAAATGGTGAATGACTGGTGCGTTTCCAACTGCCATCCCAGAGTTCCTCAGTTCAGGGAAGGCGGTTACCTGCAATAAGGCTGCGATCCAATAGAAGCTCAACGAACCGTTATGGAAATGGACGTAATCCTGTCTTACCTGTGCCAAAGTGGGCCTGCGAGGCTTCTCCCCCCTCGCAGTGGCTATGGACGCACAATGAACGTGTTTGAGAAAGCTCGGTGAATGCAGATATTTACGAATTGTAAGCATTGCAAATGAATTCAATAAAAGGTTAAAAAGGTGTGCAGGCTCAGTGAGCATGCAGGTGCTACCTACCCATTACTCGATTTTGTTAAATGTCATCTGGTGCGATATGTGGTACATGTGCTATATAAGCAGGGTCGTGTTTGACTTTTGCAGATTTTTTCTGTCAGCTATATAGTGCTCTTGTCAACTACCTTCTATGTCAATCAACTATCAATTCTTAGTAACTACTTCACAAGACAGGCATGCGCCTAGCTGAAAATGTGAATGCAGGTATTTTACCTCAGATATATTGGAGGGATTGTGCAGGTTTCCTTTAATCTTGACGATATTGGCAGCACTGTTTTTTTGCCAATGCGCAGGCACGGGGACAAATTTAACGTGTTTGTGGTTGAGGGGAGACGACAATTTCATTAGTTTAACGTGATACAACATCGTCTTTGAGGAGCATAAGACTTTTACGGCGCATAACTTATATTTGCGCATGCGTAATAGCGTGTTTAGTTCTCGTTAAGGTAAGGCATTAGAGGGATTGTGCAGGTTTCCTTTAATCTTAACAAGAACGATAAACACATAAGAGTGAATGGCAGGTTTTCTTTAATCTTCACGACATTGGCAGCACTGTTTTTTTTTGCCAATGCGCATGCGTGGGGACGACGTTAATGGGGTTTTGGTTTAAAGGAGACGACAATACTAACGTAATACCACAACGTCTTTGAGGAGCATAACGACCCTACGGCGCATTTGACAAGTGATACGCTATATCAAAGTGAGTTTGTTCTATTAAATTGATCCGTGCCAACTGTGATGGTGCGCTAGTACCAGGTAATACGCTATATGAAGGGTCGTTATTAGCAGGTTTTGGTGTATACGTTTTTGTGTAATTAAGGCTGAACTATAAACACCCCCTTTCCTATGGGGAAATTTCTTGACGAGCCCAGTGTTTTACTAATTAAAGTTCTGGGAACAAAAATTGGTAAAAATTCTGTTTTCATAGATCTAGCCAATATGCCGGATTTACCATATAGGCAAACTAGGCAGTGCCTAGGGGCCCCCACAAATTACAGCCCCCACAAAATTGTAGAAAAATTGTAAAAATAACTTTCAATAAACGTACTGCCCTTTTGTTTGGCATATGCGCAATCCCTTTAATAAAAAAAATTAAGCATGCATTTCAAAAAAATGGGAAAACGCTGCCCTTAAGCCAGCCCCCACATATTTGAGCCTAGAGGCCCCCACAGTGCTTAATACG